>VZTE01002697.1:0-21266 GCA_013397775.1 Eulacestoma nigropectus
TCCCTCCTTCCCTCCCTCTCTCCTGACTACAGGGATGCTCAGGACACAAACACGCCAAGGAGACTGTGTCTGCAGAGAATGTGGAAAATGCTTTACCCAACCCAGCCACCTCAGGACTCATCAGAGGTCCCATGCAGGTACCTTTTACTTGCTCTTGCTTTCTCCCTTTCCCACTTGCCTGCCTTCAGATTCAGCTAACAAAATGCCAAGAATTACATTTCACATACCATGTTAACCTAAGTAATTCCAGTACCTAAATTTAATAGACAGGGTTTTTATTTTTATGGCTATTGCTCTTGTTCTCCAAATATTGCTTACCTGATCCCTGCCCAAACTCCATAAAATTGCAATGCATTTAAGATAAGTCTGTTTGCAAATGTTCTATTTTAATTAGAGAGTAGGGTACTCAGAAATGAATATGCTAATGAATTCTGTTGCCACCAGCACAAATTGAAATCAAAGTACCCCTTTCAGCACAACATAAGGCTTTGTTTTGCCTCATCGTTGCCGTTGACAGGAACATTTTTGTGGGAAACGAGATTTTTCCTCAGACTGGTCGGCCCTAAAATGGTAAATCCCTACTAGCCATTTTTAACCTGACACGGTCTGTGGTTGAGGCTGGAGGAGGCTGAAGCCACTGGTGTCATGAGACCTCCTAAGCATCGCTTGAGACAGTGAGAGTAGCGGGTTCCTCCTCAAAAGTGTGAATGATGCATACATAAGCCAGTCTGATGCAAAATGACAGAAGCCAAATGGTAAGTAATGCAAGAAGAGGGTCCCTTTACACATACACTGATAATTAATGTTGTCAGTGATTGCTTTCTTCAGTGCTGAAGTCTGAATTAAAAAGGGCAGTGGCCCTAGGCTGCCATTAGCACACTCTCTTACAGTAAGTGTTACGGTAAATTGGTATTTTCCGGCTACAGGCTACTAGCTGGTGTCTTTTTTTGAACGTGGTTAGTCTGTAATGGTCTCAAATAATGTACACACACTAACGAAGCTTGAATGTTCATCTGTTAACAAGCCCCCTTGTTCCCACAGTGGTATTTGAGTCTAATGGACTCAGAGGTACTGAAGTTCACACCACCTCCGCAGATGCCCCAAAACAAGTATGTTTTACAATTAATTGGGTGTTTGGTTTTTAATGTGGTAGCTGGGAAAAAATTGCACAGTGATACTCATCACTAAAGCACTGACTGTTTTATAACATGTATAAATAATAATGGTATTGCTTAATTTTTACCTCTTAAATTTTTTAAGCATTTTATCAGAATCTGATATATAGAGCGTCAGTTAATTGTAAAGCAGGTAGTTAGTGTTTAAATAAACATGTTACTGGCTTACTGGGGACTGGGTGGGATAGGTAACTCTGTAATGTGCCTTGACATGTAATAGTGAGATAGTACATAGAGAATTCCTGGAAATTTGCTTTTACAATTAACATGTTTTCTGCTGCAATAAGACAATTAGCGTCTGCAATAAGACGCTAGCGTGTAGCGTCTATATTTTTCTGAAGAGTATTTGTACCCTGATATCCAGTATCTGGCCTTTGAAAAGTTCTTACCCACCAGTTTCCCTGGACTCTCTTAGTGTGCTTTCCTGTTTCTAGTATACAGTTTCCTGTCTTAACAAACACTTCTCAGAGCTCTGAATTATACATGACAAAGCCGTTACATAGAAAATCTTTAAACTGAATTTGTTTCATGTATCTTATGTCTTTGGAGAACAGTGTCCTAGCCTGGCCCTTCCCATTCCATTTGCAGCTTGACAGGTGGGTTTCAGAGCACACCTTCTCGTGGGCACTTCTCTTCCATTGTGAAACTGCCTCCAGCATCACTCACTTTTCTTTTCATCCTCATTTTTAGTTTAATTTTCACTATAGCAGCCCCTGTCCTCCTGTCTCTTACTATAACTATTGCAGATGTTTTTAGCCATGCTTAGAGAATGCATCTCTGTGCTACTCCCAACATTATGAAGTTTAGGAATTGGTTTCTAGTTGCTCATTAAACATTCTCGCTGGGCACCACCACATTGCCTAGTTCATATGCTGCACCCTTCATGAAGACTTTTGGCACCTTCTCTGTGCCCTTGCATCTTTCTGGCCCAAAGGCTGCATGGGGAACCTAGCCTCTGTCACAGGAGCATCTGAATTGACACCAAGCCATAGGAGTGGCCAGTAATTCTCATAAAGTGTCCAAGATGGCATAGCACTTCAGTTGTTGTAGTTGTTGCTTTGCTTTTGTGGGACAGTAGCTGCAAAGTTATGCTGTAGTATCCCCCTTATGGTGCTTATCTGATAAAATTGTGTAAGGACACATCTCTCAGTAACAGTGAATGACAGACACACAGTCAATGTGACAGAGTGAAACACTGCACCTCTGCCAACTCGCTGAGCTACTCTTTGATTCTCATCATTTTAGTAACGTAGAGTTAGTAAACCTAAGCATCTTTTAAAACTATTTTTCATCTTTTCATGCTCATGGTTTTCTCTGTGAAGTTGAGATCACATTCTGAAGGCATCTGGGCTTTCTTCTTCTAGAAGACAGTGCAAGGTCAAAGTTGGAAATACATTTCCAAAAAATTCTGGAATGGCCATATATATCCAAAAAGAGATGTGGCAGCTCAGACCACATCTGGATTCTTTTTGTAATTAGGGTTATATTACCGCACAATAAATTGACTCATAATCTTGTCTTTGTAGACTATTGTCATGCCAGAATTTATTGACCAACTTCTACCATGGCAAAGGTACATTGCTTGTGCTGTCTGCCAGTCTGCCTTCAAAGCATTTGATTAAATTACAGCATCTCTCAATACAGCAGAACACTGAGTAGGGGTTAGCTTCTTGAATGGCTTCATCTCATGCCAGTCAGTATTTCCACGGAAGATGCGGTGTGATCACTTCTGCAGGAGATAGTTCCCTTTCTTTTGTCTTGCTTGCTCTTCAGTACCAGCCTTTGTCTCAATTTGTCAGTGTCTGTGTCGGGTAGGATTATTCAGTTGTCTGCTGTTTCGCCGGCTCTTGTGGCGGGCCGGCGTTGTGCTCCCCCAGAAGACTCCACCTGCACAGTCCCTGGGCGTTACAGAGGGAATACTCTCATTTCCACATGCAGCTGTAGGGGCCTTTAGAAGCGCAGAAATGAGCTCTCACTGAGAACGGTGCCTGCAGCATTCCGTTAACATTACCATTTCCCACTTTAAACGTTGTCACTCCATGTCTTCATTTCATTTCTTAATTGGGGACAGATCTAGTCATGAGAGTTTATGGTGTGAAGTCAGTTCAAGTTACAGAAGTGCCATGCACATGCTCCGAGCAAGAAACAATAGTTACCATGTACGGTAGTATGGGAAGGAAAGAGAGGTTTTTTTGATGTCAAGTGGAAATGATTCACTTTACATAATGTTTCCAGCTCACAGGTAAAATATCTTCCCCTGAGTAGTCTGCTAAAGAGTAAAAATACTAACATTAGTATTTCATGGTTTCCCCATTCCCTTCTCTAGTCAGCCAGAAGATCATCTCTAAAGATTTCCTTTATGAAACAATGTTAGGTAGGGCTTTTAATATCCCCCAGCATGGTAGCTTACAACAGTGCTACATTGAATAGCAGTTTTATCACAGAATAATTCTAATTCTGCATGTTAAAAATAGGGTCTGCAGCCAGGCTTTTTCAAAAATGAACCAGCTAAATCTATATTTGGGTGTCTAAATAAGAGCACTATTTTAGGGTAGTGAACCACCAACAGGAGGTGCAGGTGCTCAGCATCACTGAAAAGGAGGTCACCTATAGCAGTGTATAAAAAAGATCAAACACACAGAGTTTTGCTGCTGTTAGCACTGGGCTGTGTTTCATGCTTTATTATCAGCACCAATGAAATATAAATAAAATGTAGGAAATAAGATACTCATTCATAACATTTTTTATTGTGGTTTCTTATTTCTACCTGAATGCTTTTAAAAAAAAAACAAACCAAAGTGACATTTTTACATAAAATGAATTTCCCATGAACTTTGGAATATTTCCTACTCTTCTTTATCTAAAGGACAAAAAATGCTCATTACATACCCCAAGTCAATACAATCTATGCTAAGTCATGTAGATTCTCTTGAAAAGCTGCCATATTAAGCATACTGAATATTCTGAATATTTTTATAAATGCTAAATATCCCAGTATATACATAATAAAGCTTGCTTATCTACAATGAATATGTATCTTAATTTGGAATACTCTAAGCATGACATCAAGAGACGTGATTTAGTAGGCATGAATTCGGGGAGCACACTTCAATTGCATATACATGGCAAGACAAAAGCTGGCTCCCCTTCAGAAGGGGCCCTGCAACCACGTGTGTCTCAAAGCAAGGCTCTCCTAAAGCGTGGGGTCATTTCAGAGACACTGCCTGATGGTGCAGCACTGCAGCCAGAAGCCCAATTCCCAGTGGTACAGGAGTCAGTCTGGAGCCTGCTTTTTCACAGTGGTGACAGCAGCGGTAGCAGTTTCTAACGCATACGCCATGCGTTTGACTTCTCCTTCTGCGTTTTTAAAGCCGTATAAAAACTTGGCCCACTTTAGGAATATAGTTTATGCTCTATCAGTGTCAATCAATATGCTCTAAAAATTTTAAGGGACAAGAAATTGGGTGTTCGAAAGGCACGATTTATTGGGTGAGGGAGAGCTCCTTCTAGCTGAGTGTGTATATGTGTATATATATGAACTATATTTGCAGCACTGGAGCCAGAGACACCAAAATTCGCCATCTTCTGTGTGAGTGAAACAAGGAAAACCCCCAAAACTCCAACCTTTGTCCTCTCCAGAAAAACATCCTTTTATTCACAGAAAATCAATTAGAAGCTCCAGCCCAGGGAAAAAAAAACAGACTGTTGGTATCCTGAATTCTCTGGCTGAAGCTTTCCCCATGCCAGAAAGCACTGGTTGTACTTCTTTGTGAAACAGCTCTGGACACCACAGTTCTTGGGCCTCATTCACTGAAAAGAGGGGTGTGCAGTAGGTCTTGTACCTACTATGTGACAAGGGTAAAGGACCTTCATTAAGGGGTCCATAATCCTTAATTTTCTCCACTATAAGTATTTTAAAATATTTCTTGCAGCATTCAATATTTGAAATAGCATAAATGTGAATAGCGAGAACTTGGGGGATAGACAGACTGGAGAGAGCCATCAAGAAAACACTATATATATATGTATATATGTGTGTGTTGTAAAGGAGCTTGGGGGAAAACCTAGGGACATCTGTTACCTATAATGTTTTTATAGTCCAGCAACACTATAGCTCTGCTTGTCCTAAAGCAGCTTTACAGAGAAGGGGAGGAGGCGAAAAAACCTAACCCAATTAAAAAGTTACTTAAACTATTGGTTTCTGAGCTTGGCTGCTTTGGGTTTTCTTGTGCTCAAAATTCTAGTACTGTCTGTTAGAAGTCCTATTTATGACATTTGTTCATATGAAATGTCTTGCCCCAGTTCCTTGCAGAGTTTCTTCCAAAGATCATGATTAATAGTTCAGTCCTCATTATTGCAAATGTTATTTTTAAATAGTTATTCTAAGAACAAGAATTCCATTAATCAAAATAATAGATAATGAACAAATAAATGGCAACCTAATTTGTCTCGTTCATACATATGGAGATTATAATGCAAACAATCAAGGAGCCATGGAGGCTGCTGTACTGGCATCTGGATAATATGCATGTACTGTATGTCTGTTACTTTATGAGCATTAGAGGCAGGATTAGGAGGTGTAGTTCTTGTCTCAACACTTGTCCCTTGCCAACAAACTGCAGTGGTATCTATGCTCCTTGCAATTTACTTCACTATCATGCAATAATCTGTCTCCAGCATATTAACATGCACACAAACTGGATTTTTCCTGTTAACTGAGGAAAAGCCCTGGAAGTTGCTATGAGAGCAGCTTTTGGCATGGAAGCTCTAGGTTTCATGTAAAGATCTGCTGCTCTTCACTGAAAGTGAAGAAAGCCTACTTTTTAAAAGGGAAAACATTTTTATTTCAGGAAGAATTCAAAGCAACTCTGTATCAGCTGGTTCAAAATCTGACCATACCGTGGGATGGTGTGAGTACAGGGGGATGAGCCACTGAGTGGGTTTTGGCGCACATGAAGCTCAGGTGCTGTTTCCTGGTGAAACAGGGAGCACAGCTGTGCCTGAGAGGGACCCAGCCACCCACCACCTCCATCCCCTCTGTGCTGTCCTTGCAGATGTGGGGAGGATGGATTGTCCTTCTCCTGGATCCCTTGTGCTGTGTGGTCCATGACATGCAGGGTATGCCTTCACCACCTCTCAAGGCTATCCATCCCGAAAGAGCGCCCCTAATTACACCCCTTTTTCAGTTCCTGCCCAAGGAAAGTGGGGCAAGGTGCCTGCCATCCCCTCCCCTCCCTGCCTCCCTCCCTCCTCCCCAGCCCCGCGAAGCTCTGCCGCGCTCCCCTGTGTACGTGGAGCTGGTTCAATACGAGGCGTTCCAATGATGAATGCCTCCTCCTGGAATTGTGGCTGTCTCTCAGGCATGATGCAGCCACGCAAAAATGTAAAGCATCTTTCTTAGTTTACTGCGGGAAATTCAGCATCCAACTAAGGAAGTTTTATCACATCTCTCATTCAGTTACTGTTTCCTACATTTCAAATATACTGCGGTCTGTACAGCAGCTTTTTTTTTCTTTAATTTTGTTGCAAATCTTTCCCACTTAAAACCAAACTTTGACTGGTAAATGTCATGAATCTCGGGCCAGGTTTAATTAGGAATTTTCTAAATCTATTAACAAAAGAGATGCACTTAATACATTATGTCAACCAGAGCTGGGCTTTCTTTAGCTATTTCGAGGGCTGCCATAGGCACAGCTTGAAACTTGCTTGAATTTTACATGGGTGCCGTATTTTATGTTGCATTAATTTAAAATGGTCTGTTTCACTTCATCAAGACTTTAGCTTAAGGATAATGCATTTATGTAAGATTAATCTTGCCATGTTGTTTTAGGATCAGGATTGTAAACTGCATTGTTCCAACAGTGATGTTCTAAATGTCATTTTAAAGCTTTTCTTGGGAGCTGCAGGCTCCCACTTATTCATGATGTTATCTTTAATTTCACTTGATTTTAGAATATCCTTGCTATTTTTTTCAATGTGGTAATTATTCATGAAAATTGGCTAAGAAAATAAAAGGAAGATGACAAGGGGGGAAAAAAAGCTGCCTTAGCACTTGACAGACCTGCACAAGAATTCAGTTTTTCTTCATTTAGCCGCCTCTGTGACCTCAAACTTCAGCCTTTTTAAAGCACTGATCTAGTTATGAATCCGTTTTGGCTAGCAGAAAATTCCACTTTTTGGAGGCCTCTTCTTTCCCTCCTTGTTCTCAGCCTTCTCTGAACTGCTCCGCCAGATCCTGTTACTTGTTGTTCTAGTCCATCAAGGACTTTATATGGGCCTGACATGCTTTGCTCTTGGTGGAGATGCTTAAAAAAAACCCCCCAACGTGTTCGCACATGGTGGGTCAAGATGAACGTGCATGATGCTAATAAAGGGTAACGAATGCCGGCAGAACTTGCTGGAGGGTCGTGCCTGGGAGCAGGGGTGAGAATGAGCTTTTTCCCCGTGTTGTCCTTCTTGCAGGGGAGAGAGCACAGCGGCACGGAGGTCACCCACACGCTGCATCTCCGGAAGGGAACCTAGATCCCGGGCGGAGAAGCCCCGGCAGCCCCCCACGCTCCAGAGCATCCCCCTGCCAGCCATCGTCGCACCCGGAGCTGCTGCACGAGGCTGGGAGCAGCGCTCTGCCAGGAGGGGGGTGCCTCCGTGCTGTTAATCATCTTAAAATAAATGAAGATGCTACACAAGATATATATAAATTGACGTACTAATCAGTCCCATGGTTCCTTACTTCCTTTGTAATAAACAGTGGAGTTGGCAAGCACTGTGGCGGCACAAGGCATCTATATTAATCAAGAGAAGTTTGAGACACTGGAAAAATTAAACTTTATGTGATTTGGACAGCATGAAGAAGTTAAGCACTGTAACAAAAACCTCCCTGATGTTCACAATGACTATTTGATACATTTGAAAAACAGCAGTGGATTCGAGGGCTGGAAAAGTATTAATTAATGAAACTGCCACTGCCTGTCATGCTGAAAAGCAAATTAAAAAAAAAAACAACAACAGAGAGAGGAAGAATGGGGGGTGCGGGGAAAAGGTGGCATTCGGTGCTGAGAAAGCAATGCTTGATGAAGGATTAAAGGGACTAAAGAGAAAGACCGTCATTCTGCAATGGTTTGTTTCATTACAGTTTGGGGACCACTTGCATTTCTAGTGCTCTTGCTCTTGACTGCGCACCATTAATAGTATGTGAATATGGAAATTGAAACACTTCCAGAGAAAAGCTTCTATTCTGCTTTGGAAAAGAAAAGCTAGTTGAACACTAAGAAAAAAAACAGGCTTCTGTGTTTTACTCTCAGGACCTTTTTTTTGTAACAGGGCTACTTTCTTCAACCTGGTCACAAAGGAAGTCTTCACTTAATGGAAAAAAAAATGGAAATAATAAAACATTCAGCTGTCTAACACCGCTGATCTGTCTGTTTAGAAGAGAAAAGGTGTTGCTGAACGAATTCAGGCAGCCCTGGGGCCATAAGGTGCTCTCTGCTCCTGCGTTTGGTTCAGCAGACCAGCTGCCGCTCCTCCTTGGGCCCGCTGACGTTCTGGAAAGATGAGGAACTACTTTTGTGGTGGCAGGTTAATGTTGATATAAATGTGTCATGTCTTGTACTTGGTGATCACTGGTGGTGTTAGGAAAAAAAAGAAAAAAAAAAGCTTTATATACCTCTTCTACAGTAACTCTTTTAACTGCAAGTTTTCAAGATGGGGTTGTGGCACATAACAGGTTGTTAAACCATGCAGTGTAAGCAATTAAAAATGTATTCCACAGATATAAATATTTTCTTTTCTTATTGCTGTGACACTATGTGTGATGGTAATATTTCAGAGAGTTTCAGATTTTGCACATATAATTTTATGCATTATCAAAAATTACTGCTGCCTTGAAAGAAAATGTTCTGTGAAAATTTTTGCAAAAGCTTTACTAGTTTTTTTTTTTTTTTTTTTAAATTGTAACATTTTGTAAAGGCAGGAAATGGAGTTAAAAAAACAACTAGCATGCTAAATATATTTTTCAAAAAAGCAATAATTTTACATGTACAGAAATGATGCTAACCTTTAATACAGGTGAGACCACAGTTTACTTAATACAGTAATGGAATAGTGCTGTTTTTGTAGAAAGGAGCTTCTGACAAAAGATTTGTTTAAAAAAAAAAAAAAGGCAGAAAAAAACCTTAAAACGTGATCTTTCTGTTCTAACAGTTTTGGTGGGCGGGGGGTTGCTTTTTAAAAAAAATCTAGGCAGTAATTTGGTCTGGATACTACTTGTTACTTGTTACTTGACAGGTTTTGTTACTTTGCAACACTTGCAACAATGGAAATTAACTTTCTTACGTATTTTTTTTAAACTAGATTTTCGTTATGCTAATACACGAGATGTAAACCAGAATTTTCTGTAAGTCTCGGTGTAGTTAGGAATGTCTGTGCAAATACTTAAAAGTGACTGTAATTAACTGTTCTGTGAAGTTATTTTGAGGGAGGTCGCATAGACACATTCCATTGTACACCCAAAAAAAAGAAAAAAAGGAAAAAATTAAATATTTTGCTGGTTTGTTTAATGATTATCATTTTGGTTTTGCACTAGTTTTCTTTTTTTTTTTTATTTTTTTTTTTTTTTGGTTGATTTCGTCTTTTTTTTTGTTTTGTTGCTTTTCTGAGTCATATTTTCCATGAGAGAAAGTAATGGTGACAGTTCAGGAATGCACAAAAGCTAGTTGCTTAACCTGTTTGTTTGTGGTTTAGTTATTAAAAACTCTTCTATACCCAAAATGGCACGGAAGTGTAGTGTACATTTGTAATTTCTCTCTTTTTTTTTAATTGTATTTTTTTGGTGAGCTGAACTAGAAAATCTGAGTTAATACTTAGAGCCAAACCTTCTTTCTAGAATTTTCTTCCCAAATCCTTGACAGAGAAGCTAGTGCTGTCACTGCCATTACCAGGGTACTAATCAGCAAAGTTTACAATCATAATTTAGCTTCATGAAGAACAACAGTAGGGGAAATCAGTTTAAATAATTATATGCTGTGTATAGCACAGGAGTGAGATTTTCACTTAATTAAACAAGAAATAAGAGTGGGTGGGGGAAAACCAACCTTAAGGACCATCTGTTTTTGGAAGTGAATACCGCGATTTCTGGTTTTTTCTTTATCATTGTATTGTATTGATCTGTTATTTTAGTTAGACCATAGTATTTAAAATTAGTTGTGTTCTTATTTATTTAGTCAAATGGGCTTTGATCAGCTCTTTTAAGCAACGTGATAAGTTTTTTTGGCATGACACACTCCTGTAAAGCCCTTTTATGACTGTTACAGGGACTTTCTACTACCTCTACCAAGCTACTGTTTCTTCTTCTTAACAGGTTTTTATGGTGTTGCAAGTCTAATGTAACTTAGACAATAAAGGGTTTGATTATCTACGCTGCAGATTCTCAGTGTATCTGCCATCTCTTTCTCTCTCCTTCTCTCTCTGGTTTGTGTGTGGTTTATTATAGCTAAAGTGTAGATCTCTTTTATTATGGCTGAAGTGAAAGACAGAGTATTTTTGTATCCTGAATGTTGTACACTGACCAGAAGTCAAACTTGGAGAAACTTTCTCCGCAGGCCTAATCAGCTACTACGTTGCCACCATGCTGCATTCTTGAAATTCCTTCTGTCAGAAATGCTGTGCATAAATGGGTGCATTCTACAAAAAGTTAAGCCAGTTGAAAAGCCAAGACGGTTTTTAGGTTTGTATTTTAAAACCTCTTAAATGTCTTTAGTGATAAACCTTAGAATAAATTGCTGCCTCCATCCTGTCAAATACCCAGCTTTAATGAAAACAACTGGGTATTATCCTTTAGAAAACAGCGTCTGCTGGTAGGTGCAAAAAGTGTTTTTGCTATTAACTGTAGGATACAAATCTCTCCCTAGGGGGGTTTCCAGGCACTGATATCCTGGAGGTTTCATGGTAATCCCTGTAAACGTGTCGCTATGTTCTCGTGCTTTGGGGAGCTCTGTGGTGCCTTCGTTTATCCTGCTGGAGGCATCGGAGCATGCGTGACTTCTGGAGCCATCTTACGAAATCCTGTTACTCTATTGGGAGTGCATCCCCCCCGTTTACTCCTCATGCCTGAAGAGTTTCTGACCAGGCCTGTGCTTGGTTTTGTTCTTCTGTGCTGTATTCCCATGCTGGGCTACCTCAAGTGTATCTCAGCAGCTCCACCAAGAGTGCTGGAGTTTGTTGACATAGGTGGGGATTTCTCCGTGAAAAACCGATCTGTCACAAGACCTGGAACAAAGCCAAGAGGTAACTTCTTCATTAGGTTCTTACTAGATAAAATGTGTTGGATTATTAGTGGGAAAGGTTGCATTTTATGACAAGTCAAATTTCCCAGCCTCCATGCAAGCCACTATTTTTAAGCAAAGCAGTGAATTGCAGAGTCTTCATTCGTGCTCTCTCCTTTCTCTTTTGCTGTGTTTAAGAACCGCATACTTCAGGGCAGTCCAGTGTTCAGAGACAAAGAACAAGTGGATTCACTGAGAGCTCACAGGTAAGGAGCACCAGCCTGGTCCCACTAGTTTAGAAAGTAACACAAATGAAATGGAGCATGCTGATCCATAAAAAAAACTTCAGTTTTTTATTACGAATTATAAAATGATTGTTTCTGGAGCAGCAAGTGGTGTAAAGCAGTTGAAGATAATTGAAAGCATAGACATGCTCCCTTGTTAGCTGCTTTCCATGGGGCTGTGGGAATGCTGGCATTTTTGAGAGGGACTGTAACCATGTCATGACATCATTAGCTATCTGCAGGTAGACAGTAGCTGTTACACAGGTACTTTTGCTTGGGTTTTTTTTGTTTTTCTTTGAGTTTATTAATACTGTGTTTGGGAGGAAGAAAACCATAACCACCCAAAACACTAGAAAAATATTCCCTTTTGTTTGAGGCCGGTAGTCAAAGAGTAAATTGTACATGGGAAAAAAAAATCCATATGTGTTGGATATAAACAAGTATTTCCAAATTGACCACCAGTTACTGGTCAAAGTAAGGGATGCTTTTGCTAATGAGAGAGGAAAGGGTATGTTGTGAGCAGGCGCATACCAGGGTTTTGGTTTTGTTTGTGGCTTAAGTAGTGGCACCAAGAGCATTAATGTGGCCCAGCTCTGTGGATTTGGATACTGAGGTGGGTGTTTGCTCACAGGGCCATAAGAAGGAGAGATGAAGGAAGCGCGTGAAAGATCAGTAAGGGGCTAAGTTTTGACCCTCTGAAATTGAAGCAGATGGAAAGTAGTCTCTGAGGAAGGGCGAAGCTGAGAACAGGACCGAGGAGAGGCCAGAAGTGGAGTGAGAGGTTCACAGAAGAATTGCCGTTGAGTGGAAAAGTTGCCAAAAAGGGTATAGTCAACAGTTTGAGAGACAAAAGGATTTGGAGATGGAGCAGAAACTCTGAAACCTAACCAGAAGAAGTGTGTGCCTATTGCAGAGGGCTTCTGTTCAAATGAAAGGGAGGAGGAATGCGCAGGCAGCTTCTGGGAAGATGGATTGGAAACTTCTGAAAATAAGCTCATAATTTAATCTTGGTGAATCATCTTATTCTGCAAAAATATTCTTAGGCTGAATGATGTTCTGACAGAAAATAAGGGAATGCCTTTTTTGATCTGTGCTTTCTTGACTGATGAGTGAACCAGAGGTAGAACTATAATTATGAGTAGTTGAGGATGGACTGAAGGATCTCTCCAATACCTAAGGCGTTCTGAGAAGCATATTGCTCTTTTAGAGAAACAAGCAGACTGGTTAGCCCCAAGCAGGGGGGGAAGAAAAAGGCAGGCAAGAAGGCTTAGCGTTGTAAGCAGATGCTGAACTGGAGCAATCCTTTGAGGATGCTGGAGGGTACATTCAGATAGCATTCTGTAATACAGAATGCTTTAAGATGCCTTGTAGTATATTGGATAAAAGAGCTGGAGATGCTTAAAGCTGTTCAGAAAAAGTGTCCAATATTAAAATGGCTTAGAAACTTGGCTCTTTGCTTCATGAAATCCTTTGTATCTGAAATTTAAGTTTTTCATGTGAGATTGGTACAGATGGTTTGATTTGTTTGTTCCTGTGTCATCAGGTGAGTTACTTGTCAGGAGTTTAGAAAATGTGAGTTACCCATGTTCCCTTTCTGTAAGTGAAAATCTGTGCATGTCATCTTTCATCATCATCAACCCAAAGTACCACAGGAACCTCAGAAGGTTTTTCCAAGCAGAGAAAAATGATTTATTTATCTTCTAAATATTCATGGTTATGATATGACATAAAATAAAAGGGACACTGGCCCTCCCGTTCATCTTACTCCCAGAATGCAGCTTACTCTTCTGGGACAGGGCAGTGTTGTGCTTTGCCTGAGACAATTCTTGAGCCAGTGGTGGTTTCTGAGACCTACAACTTGTCACAGAGCGCTGGAGCAGTGCTCCAATAAACACGGTTCTTCTGTGACGGGCTTCCCTTGATGAAGGTAGGTCACAAACCAAACGATTTCTTGCTTTTACCATGAGTTTTCACAAGATTTATGCTGCTGCTGCAGGTACCCTGGGTCTGTTCTTCCACGTGGGAGCCAGCAGTGGGAGGTCACTGCGGTCACCTCACCCACAGAAGACCATGGAAATTAAATGGTAACTAGTTTGCTCGCTACTGCTTTCCCAAATTTTTGTTCCTCATGTGTTCCTCTCTTCCTTCAGAGAATACAGGTGTGGATGGTTGCTTGCACCACAGAGAAGGTGACATCTCCGGAGCAGTGGTGGGGACAGGCAGCTGGGAAGAGTTTTCTTTTCTTTTACAAGAAGTCCACTTTGGGAGCTTCCCTAGTCCTGCCCCCTCTGCTGAAGTTTCCTACCTGCTTGTCCTGTCAAAGGGCAAATCAATTGTGGGGCCATGCTCCTGATAATGTGCAAAACCCTGCTATGGATATGGGAATGATTGGCTTTTCCCAAGACTTTTTTTTTTTTCCCCCCCGAATATTGACAAGAGTGGAGAGTGTCTTTGTTAGGGAATGTTTGACTGCATTGTTAGAGGGACAGTCAGGAGGAAGCTCAGTGCAGATGTAACATGAAGCACATTTTTTATCTCTAGGCACTGTAGGTCTAGTGGTAGGTTCTAGGAGCTCTTTGCAAAGATAGATTTTTGGAAATTGGCTAACAAGAAGATGGAATTATGTGGAAATTTGCTCCGGTGCCCAGTCTCAGGTTGCTCACCATCCCTGTGCCTTGAGAGGGCAAGGCTGCCTGCTGCCACTGGCCCTGGGCTGGCACCAGGCTGGTGAAGGGGGCCTGTACTTGCTGTTTCCTGAGCAGTGACACATGTGCATGGCTCTTCTTGGGCTCCCTTCCCTGACCTGCTCACTTGGAGCTCACAGCCACAAATGGGGAAGCTCTGCTCTCACATCCCGAGAGCCGCATCCACCAGGACAGAGGTGTGAAGGGAATTGGGGCTGGTCTCAGCCCTGCCACTGAGGAGATGGTCTTGGCCCAGCTGTGTTCCGGGATTTTTAGTTTTGCACCAGCCATGCAATGGGAGCAGCCCAGGATCCAGAAGCCCTGTGCTCCCTTAGCTGGGGAGATGTTCAGGCTTCTCTGAAGGCCTTGCATGTGATAAACAACTGAGAGTCTGAGCAGTGACTTCTGGAAAGGTTCGCTGCAACTCTGTGTTCATCGTCTACAGGTTAAGGCCTTCCTTGCGTTTGGCCAGAGCTCATCCCTGGAATGAGAACTGCAGGAACTTCTGAGCTAGGTTGAATGCAAGTGCTAGAGTTAAATCCAGGCAGTCCCAAGCGAAATTCCAGGGGAAGGACAGGCAGTGAGCAAGTGTCAAAAATGACATGGGCCGTTACTTGCTGCTGGTGAGGCTGATGATCTACTTCACAGCACCATTTGCTACACTGCCCCTTAAAGTTGTAGTGCTTTCAGGGTTACAAACATATGGAATTCCCTGTGAAGTTACATAAGTTATTTTCATTTTGTCTCCTCTGACAGCATATGATATGAGAAATTCCATGGCTTTTAAGGTGAGGCAAGTAGAAGGAGAACAGTCCAAGTGGCAGCAGTGTTACTCTCCTAAATGCTACTTTTTCAGACCGGGATATTAAAGTATTTGGTAACTTGAGTTAATTCTCCTTTGCATTGATTCTGTTGAATAAACAGTGACTTTAAAATGAGGCACAGCTGGAGGCACCATTAAACCCACCTGAATTTTGCTTTTCAAGCTGTGTTTTCTGAGTATTTTGCAGAAAATGAGTCTTTGAGAGTTTTTAGAAAAAAATAAACAAGCTCCTAAGTTTAGAGAAATCATTTTGACTGTAGCCAGAATTACAATGCTTCAGGAAGCTGAACTTAGAAGAAACAGGTGAGTGGCTGAGGTGGCACAGAGAGAAGCACCAGAGCTATAAGCGTAGCTAGATGATGTTATTACTGAGACTGGTTTGGTAAATATGATTACAGGGAGTCCAGGTGCCTCGCAGAGCCTCTTCTGATAAATTTTCATGCCACTTTTGGCAGAATAATTTGTAAGATTACAGTTTCCTTCATTATATAAAGAGACTCTTAGGTAGGTGTCCATCTGTGCTGGGCACTGTATGTTAAGAGACATTTCCTGATGCTTAAGCTGCATGTGGGCTGCCGTGCAGAAATGATGGTGCACCAGCCTTGGGGGCAAACTCCCCCTCTGACCACGGCACTTACCTGCTTGAATACCTTTCAGCTGCCTGTAAGGCAAACGAGTTGCAGCTTGGAGAAGCTAGGCACAGTGCACAGGGCACACATGCTGTGCTCCAAAGGCGTTACCTGCCGTGGGGATGGACCCTGGCACTCCCAGATTTGGCCAATCTGCCTGAACCTCTGCTCTTACTGCAGCCAAGAGATGGAACAAATAAGGGTGGCTGGGTGATGGACATTGCCTGCCACAAGGGCAGGTGCCATGTGTAGGCAGTCTGGCTGCAGACTGAGCCCAGGCTGACTGCCAGGGCAAGTTAGATGAGAGCAGGGTTTCGCGGTTTCACAGCTCAGATAAATGCACAGGTGAGGAGGAAGGCTGCAGAGGAGCCTCACCTCGCACAGCTCTGTGCACAGCACAGTGTGCTGAGCCACACACAGCAGGGACTGCATGGAGGGTGTGGTGACAATCTCTCCACTGGGCTGACACAGAGGGAGAGTAGCTGCTGGCTGCCCTACAGCCGTCTGTAAAGGAAGATGTGTCCTTTTTGGCTTCCAATGAATGCTCTAATGAGAGGACATTGAGCTGAGGGTCTGTGGAGACACAAGAACTGACTGTCTTAACCTGCCCAGGTAATGATGAGGAAAGGTTGATACTTGGCTGCTTCTTGGAGCATTTAATTGTTTTTAATTATTCTGTCTATCTGTGGGCCTGTATCACTTTTGTACCACTGGAAGAAGGCAATCTGTTTCTCAGAGGAGACTGAAAGCCTTTGGAGTTCTCCGTATCTGTTGCCAACATGGAAAACGGGCAAACTATCTTCTCCTTCCCACCTGCGTGTATTTGAAGGAACTGCATTAACATCAGTGGGATTTTTTGCATAGATGCATGGCTGACCGTGAGGACAAATTTGACCTCCAGTCAGAGATGCATGGGAACATGATACTTGCCTGTTTACAGTTACTTGACACAGGGAAGGGGTTAGAACAGGGTTTGCAGGATGATGGCAACGTGGTTCTGCTGCACACTTGCATCTGGGGAAACTGTGACACTAGTCCTAAAGCCAAGCTCTAGTTAAATCAAGAGATTAGTGTGAAGCTGATGCCATACATTAGTGCATAATGTTTTAACTGAAGTTTCTTCTTTTGGCAAGAAACCCACTTCAAAAGAAACCCCAACAAAACCCAACAAAAAACTTGCAATAAAGTAGTCTCAGAAGATGGAGGTAAACAGATGTAGTTGTCCCAGTGAATCAATTGCGAATAAGCAATGAAAATTATACTTAATGTACTTTAAAAGATTTGGCTTTAGTATGGAAATGATACCAGCTGAAGTGAAAGCAATACTATCTACGTGGGAAAGTAGCATTGAAATATTCTTTCTTTCTGCTGCCTTTTGTCAATAAGAGAGGCTTGAATTATGCATTAGCAAGCTATAGAGTTATGGAAGATAATACAGCAAGGTTATGAACCCAGAACAAAAGAAGGGGAATCTAGGTTCAACTCAGTAATACATCACTTGGAACATATATAAATGGTTATAACGCTTTGCACATTATAAAGAGAGTAGTCACATATTTAAATGAGAACAGAGCCATTGCTTCAAGATTTTCTTCAAATATTAATTTGGGCATTGTAATTAGTTCTTCTTGGGAAGCCTTGCAATGTTCAGTATGTTTAGAGTTTTGTGGAATATTCTAGAAAATTACTCTAGCAGATGTACTTTAGATGTAGGATTTTTCATAAATATCAATTTGTATTCACATAAACGAAATTCTGAATCTCTGGCTGTGAACAGTCATCTTTTGAAATGGAAGTGATCTTCAGACAAAGATGGTCAAAGCAATACTAATTCTAAATATTTGGAGGAGAAACCATAAGCGAAGAATTATTCACAGCATTTTTTTTCATTATTAATATTTTTATAATGTGCTTCTCTCCCTAAATTGACAAAAAGAAAGGGAAGCAAAATCCATCTGCTGCTCTATTTGCTGTCTGCTGATCGTTCTGAAATGGCTTGTTCCTTTAAAGCCTTTTTCCTGAGTGACATCCCAGCGCTGTCACCTGCTGGGTGCTGGTGCTTCTGCCAACCTTGGTGTCCACCCCAGACCACCAGGCTGTGTCCACCCCTGCGAGTGCCGCAGGGGGAAAAGTGAGCAGCCTGCACCTAAGCCTGACCTTAGCAGCCCCAGGGTTATTTAAATTGCTTTGTACCTGTACAGGAGGGGTCCTGTCCCCAGGTCAGTTTTGTTTGGAGCTGGAGCACTCTCTAGTTCTCAAAGATGGAGCAGCAGAGGGTGGGGATTGTATCACGGGACAGAGCTGTGGTTGGAAAATCGTGTTTCCCAGTGATCAGTGAGATGATTCAGCTGGTTCTGCTCTGGCCCCAGGGGCACGGGATGACCCTGGGAGTTACTGCCGTGTTGGCTCTGAGGTCCTTGGCTGCCCCACTAGCTTTTTACTTGGGCAAGTGTTGGAGCCAGGTCCACTCCAGTCCTTCTTTGTCCGCAGATTTGCTGCGCAGCCGATGCGGAGCCCAGAGGCTGCAAAAGCCTGTTGAGATACAGTCTCTCCCTTCTTTGCTCGGCTCTGGAGGCAGCCTGACTCCTTTGGTCCTCCATGCTGGGCTGTCCTCGCTGTGCTGCTGCCCACACGTGGCCACCTCCTGCTCCCAGAGCTTGTCTTCCCTCCTTCTGCAGTGTCAGGGAAAAGATTCCATGTATTTGTTGCTCTTGCAAATAATGAAGCTAAGATTTAATTATTTTTTTTCTAATAGGATTTTGGGCAGTGATCAAATAGAGAAAAGTTAACTACCACATTTTGGGGTTTTTTGTTTCTGGAATGGAATTATGGACTTTAGAAACAAGGTCTTCTGATGGCTGAAGCTGTTTACTAAATCAGTGAGGCATCTGAAGTGCACTTGCAGTTCCCTGAGCTGTATCATTAAACAAGTGTTAGTTAACCAACCTTCAGACCACTGTTACTTACTTTTAATCACAGCTGAGGAGCTGCTTAAGAAAACTCTTGGGAAAAGCAAGCCATTTCTTGAAGAGAGGAATAGGGAAGTCCAAGGTAAGCATTTACCAGTTGCCAAGAATCTTTAGATCCATTTAGTGTCTCATTATTTGGTGAATAAGCCACCTGGCATTGCTTAGAAAAACATCAGTATAATTTCTTTCCGAGACAGACCTAATTGTATAGCAGTGTGTGGCCATTATTTTCTTCCTCTCCCAATCTGAGACTGGGAGTACATGCCATGTAGTTTCGTTCTCTTTTCGTTTCAAAAACAGTGTCTTTAAAAAAATGAATAACTGTGGAGAAAGGGTGCTGTGTTGGGCTACTCATGCTAACTGCCTTGCTTAAGAAAGATGCCAGCTGAACCCTTAAAAAAGAAGTAAAAATACACACACTTGCCCCAGCATTATTGTGCTCTGCAGTGAATGGTTATGATGAGGGAAACAGAAGAGACTTTGGGTTTGTCCTTTGTGTGGTTACTCTTTGGGCTCAGAGATGAGGGCTCCATTGTCTTGAATCAGCCATCAGAAGCCTCTCATTTTCTTCCTCCTCATTACACAGTTCCAGTCTCCTGTGCACATGATTACAGAGATTGTGGCTTTTGGTTATGAGAGGAGGGGTAATTCCTGATGTTTGGTTGTTCTCACTACTTGTAAATTTTGAAAACCGATTCTGACAAGTGTTCAGTGGGAATAGGTTGGGATGTTGCAGGGATATATGTACAGCTCTCCTTAATTTTATTTAGCCACTCCTTAATTTTATTTAGTCAAGGGACTGCTGCAAATTGCACAAGGCATGGGGGCTTTTTGAACTTGGGTTTCACTCCTGAGCATGTGGTGCACTGCCTGTGATTACGACTGACAGTCCTGGATGCACAGATCAGTTTGAGTGAGCGATTTCCACTTGATAGAAATGTCTCAGGGCTGCCTAGGAGAAGAGGTAAATGCAAAGTAATTACCTGTGTTGTTTAGCCAATACCAGTAAAAAGCGTGGCAGGGCTGAGTTCTCAAGTACTGATGGCCTCCTGCAGGTGTGAAGGCCACACCGTCACCCAGCTGTTTGCTTCTGCTTGTGCCTGTCTCCGTGTCACTGAGGTCTACTCCCACCAGCAGCTTTTTAGTGAGTTTCTGGTTTCAGACGGGCTCTGGGAGAATTGGGAAAGTGGGACCTGTGGAGGATTGATGGCATTTTCCTGACTTTTGTTAGCTGCTGTGGTATGCAGTGGCTGGAGCTCAGAATGGATGTGGAATAGAAAAAATATGAAAATATACAGCCTGTGGAACCTCAGGGTGCAATGTCCATCCAGTGCTAATTTTGTTGCTACATGGCCCAAATAATTTTATGCTTTCCATAGGATTTTTAGAATTTTCCAACTCTTGGAAATTTTAACAGAAGTAATGTTTGATTCACAAAACATGACATAACCTTAAAAAAAAAAAAGGCAGTGAGGATACAGGCAGTTTCTGGGTAAAAAGTAATTCACAACTTGGGTGGTTTCAGGTCAGTTTTGGGTCTCATGCAGGCTGAGACAAAAAGCTGCTGCTGCTTTCCGTAAAAATAAGAGCCTGTCCTTGCTCTTCATTTCCAGTACTTATTATTTTTACCACATTCATATATTTATATTTTGCTTTTGGAAGACACGGACAGAATGATACTCCCTTGCCCCCGATCTCACCGTGATTATCTAAAATAAATCTTCCTTTATAATCTTATCACTGTGCAATTCGGTTATGCTAAATGTGAGCCTTCTTGCCCACTAATCAGTTCATCTTCAGGTTTTTAAAAGCCCTATTTCATAATTCTGCACATTCCAATTGCTTCTGAGTGTCCAGCCCAGCTCTGCCGTCACTTATCCCATTCTCCTTCCTTTCTGACAAGGCAGGCTCTTTCTCTCGCTCAGAGTCTTTGCATTGCTTCCAAGTTGATGCACATAGTCATTTGTAATCAAGGCTGTAAATTGTGTTTAAAGCTGTACTGCACTATCCATGGATATTTGAATCATAAATGAGAGTATTGTCCTGCCCGTACTCTCACTTATTCTTTCAGCCGTAATAGATCCTTTCATTTGTGCTCAATTAGCTTTTCCACTCCCGCATTCAGACCCTGAAAGTTTCCAGTCTTTTCTTCAGGTCTTGAATGCTGATGGTGTGGCCATGTTTGCCTCTACCCCATAATTTGTTTAGCTCTTTTGTACCATGTATTTCCCTGATTATGGTTTGTTTGTTTTGACAAGTCCAAACACCATGACTATATTGTGCCATAATGCAAAAATGTTCCCTTTAATTATTGCTGCGGTGCTACAGCTCTGGGATGGACCTCTTGGGTGTTTCGGCTTTTGTCTCCAGGTTGAACATAAATAGAATTTTTCTAGAAGATTGATTTTGAATTGTTGGTGGTTTTTTTTTTTTTTTTTTTTTT
>VZTE01002697.1:21301-46348 GCA_013397775.1 Eulacestoma nigropectus
TTTTTAAATATTTGTTTGTTTATTGGGTTTTTGAGAATTATTTTGGTTTTTTATTCTGATAGAGCAGCGAGCCAAATTACAGCAATCATGCGTCAGGAAGAGTTGTTTTTAGAACAGCACCCCACAGCGTACAAGCACACAGAGTCCCCTTCCTTTCGCTGCAGCGCCCCAGTGCCGGGACAGTCAGTCCAGCCCGGTGCCGGCCCCAGCCCCTTCCAGCGCCCTCTCTGCCCTCCTGGCTCTGGGCACAAAAGCCTTGGGGGAGCTGCCAGCTGCTCCTGCTTGGGTGTCACAGCTCCCCTGGGACTTCAGCCTGGTGCAAAATGCAGCTCCTCATATTTGTAACGGCTTGTCCCACTGCCAGCACAGCTTTTTATGTTTGCTGACATCTCCAAAGGTGGAATTAGAGAGAACCATCTTGTGAGGGAGTGTTTCCTTTTCCCTGCACGTTTTCAACCCCACTTTTTATTTCCTTTTTGGCTTTCTTTTCTGAGAAAAAAAAGAAACAAAACTCAGAGAAAATTAGATATAGCTTCACTTCCTTTCTTTGTACGACAAAATGTGCACATACTTCTGCAGTGTGATCAGACAGGTTTTATTTCTGTTCTTGTTTCATAAATGTGGGCTGATTTTTTTTTTTTTTTTAATTGATGTTCGTTTCTGTTTTGAAAGTATTTTAGGGGAATTTTCTTTCATTTTGAACACAGCTGGCATGTTTAAATAAATGTTTCTCTTCTGTACTGAGCCCTGGGATAATGTTGCAGGCAGAGTAATTGATGTGTGTTTGAAACTAACATCTCAGAAATTATTTTGTAATCCTCTTCCAAGAGAAAGATGATCATGACCTTTCTTTCCAGGACTGTCCATGGATGGAGGGAGAATCTAGTTGGATTCTTTTTTGGGTGAATGCTGTCCTTTATATTTTTGAAGGTTTTGGTAGGCTTTCTCTTGCTATAGATAGCCATGCCTATTTTACTCTTAACATTTTCCAATCCTGTGATACTCTAGAATTAAAAAATAAAATTGAAAATGAAATATATCTCTGACAGACTTAAATGAAGAATGTTTCACTTTGTGTGTAAGTGCACACAAAGAAGGAGAGGGACAAAGACAGTGCAAGTATTAGGATATTCATCTGCGATGTGAATCTGAAAGCAAACCAGGAAAATACAGCAGCTAACAAGACCTTTGTTGATCTGTATTTTGTGGGGATGAACTGGGAAAAGAACTCTGTCCCTAAATCTCACCAGTAAGAGATGACAAATGTAAGCAATAAAGTGTTGTGCTTGGGGCTCCACATCAGGGACACCTGAGCTTGTTGGACAGAACTTTCTAGAGCAGCCAACTCTAACATTAACCCATTCATGAACATCAAATATAGCTAGATTGTCTTTTCATATTTAGTGATATCCAAAATATAAGCCTGCCTTCCTTCCTTCCTTCCTTGAATGGACTTGAAAATGCCCCCAAACCTCTTTTATTTGACAGTTTTGAATTGTTTTGATCTTTGTGGCTCATGAAAGAGCCCTATATAACTAACAAAAACTCGGCACAGCTCCTCAATGCCTTTATATATGTCTGTATAAAATCGCAGCCACCATTCTTTTCTGTGGACACTTTTCCCAATCTATACAAAACCCCAAATTGAAATCCTATCATTTTCTTCTGAAAGAAGAGTCAATGTCAGCCTCTGCTGATACAGATTTTTCCATGTAAACTGACCTTGTGCAGCATTTCTAGTTAGTGAATTAAAATCAGTGGAGAGAGCCAGCCGTGTACAAGTCTCAGTGGCCTTGTTTTATTATATGCACTGTAAGGATAGACTGTTGAGGAACATTGCTGGGGTGATTCAGACAGACGAAGCACAATGGAACTGCTGGGTTCGTATCCTGATCTGGGTATTTCCATGGTTGAAAGTCCGGTGCTATCCTCCCTCTTTGTACATCTGTACCCTCACATATTATATTTCATCTCCAGAGCTGCTGCCATACTGCAGTCATAACATCTAATATTTCTATCAATATATTTTTGTTTTTTAGTTTTAATTTCGATTTGGACATTGTCTGAATTTCAGACTCTTGGCAAGAGGGAATTACTCCCTTTTCCCAGTGCAGAAAGTTGCTGTTCTTTACCATGACAGCTATGTACCAGTATTACAAATGGTGACATTCTGCCACATTCTGGAAAGGTAGTTCACTTGAAACACAGATTTAGATTTCTACATGTTTCTTATTTCTTTATATCCCGAGTTCTCCACAGTTTAAGGATGGGCTGAGAGGGAGGTAGACGGAGGTCAGAGGAAGAGAAGATTGGAAGGAAAATGTGATGCAAATCAACAAGCACCATAACCAGCAGCATGCCAGAAGTGCATTAGAGGGGCTTGGATGTAAGGAAGTTTGAGTCTGGCTGGTGATATGGAAGAGAGAGCCTCTGTTTTGAGGAGTGGTCAGACAGGGGAGGAAAACCAAAATCATCTATTCCTGGCTGCTCCTGTACTGTTTGAAAGCATGCTCATGTCTGTTCCCTTTGGTATATGTCCTTCGGGCACCTACCAAACTGGAATTTCCTGGAAGCAAAGCAGAATTTGTCAGGATATAAAAATGTCCCTGCTTTGCATTTTCAAATGAAAACTGCCAGAACTCTGTAAATGCTGTCTGTCCATACCCCTGTGCACAGAGCTTCGGTGGCACTGCTTCCTGACCAGAGACCTCCAGGAGCTCTTGAACCAGAGATGAGACATTAAAGACAGATATTCTTCTCCAACGAGAAGTGAGACTTACTATTATTTTATCATAGTGTTTTGGTATTTAATATACAGGGATTTGATAAAGTACTACTGTATAACCTTCTAACAATACCCATTTTGTCCCATAAAATTATTATATCCAGTCTTAAAATGTTAAATATGTCACTATTAGGGTAGAGTATCATAAAATTCAGTTTATAATATTAAAACTCAAAACTGACACAATGTTATCAATTACATTCCTTGGTAATATTCAACTTTTTTCATTCTTCTTTAATTTTGCATTTTAGTATAACAAATTGAGATTAAAGCTGTAGCCTCCAGTTCAAGGTCTCTTGGCGGTGAATGGCAGTAAAGTTACAAGTAAAGTGATAAGAAAACAAATCTCAGTGAAATCTAATATTTAATAACATTTCAGACAGATTACAGAGATTTAAGGCCCTGTGCTGCAATCAGCATTGGATCAGAGCAGATATGCTAGTAATTGCAGAGGGAAATGCTCTCATCTTCTTGAAATAAATGCAGATCATCAGTAGAAGACTGTAAACATACTGAACAGCCAGTATAAAACTGAAATTTCTTTTTGGTATGATTTAAAAAAAAAATTCTAGTGTACTCCCAGAAGACAGAAATCAGTGTTACATTGTTTGGTTTTAGCTGAGGAAATGGTATTTTCCCCATTCCCTTAAATTCCTGATGACCTCTCCAGTTGGTGCTGGTATTGCACATCTTTCATTTGGACTTTTACATTTCTTGAACAAATGTAAGGAAAACTTCCCTAAAAATGGAAAAAAAGGCCACAAAAGAGGCTTTAAATGCTCTGATGCATTCCTATGTATTTTCTACTTTTAAAAAATGTATCTTCATCCTGTGTTCTATTTTTAGAGTACCAGAATGTAACAAAATTTTTATTCAGCTCATAAGGGACTAAATCTCCTTTTGAAAATTTGTTCAACTGACAATGAGCCAATGGCCCAGTTACACAATAATGCGGGGAAAAAAAAAGTTACACATGAGTTAGTGGGGCTTTCTTTGCACGTAATGTACATATCAATTACTTAGTGATGCATTATATAGTATAATCTAATTCAGCATGTCAAACTTTTCAACCCAATTTATAAATTCAGCTGCATCAGCCTCTGCATCATTTACACTGGGTAATTTTTAGCTTCTCTTGAAATCAGCTCCTAAGGAAAAAAAGAAGGCTCGATTTATTTTGTGTTATACTCTGGGACCTAGTTTGCTCAGTGAGCAAAATGAATGCAGTGAGTTTCACACAGTAGAAGTAGATATTGTGTATTGTGTTTTGTATGCTGAGCCTTTTCCTTTCTTTTCTCTCTCTCTCTCTTTCTTTCTCTTTTTTTTTTCCCCTCCAATAGAGCTATCCAGTCTTGAATATGTCAGTGTGCCTTGAATGTGCAGTCACATTCTGAGGTATGTCTTTGAACTCTTCAATGGTGCTTTGCATTTCTTTGAGACCTTTTATGAGAAGGAAATAGAGAAATGTGGACTAAAATGCTGTGCGGTTGTCTCATTATTTCTCTTCCACTAAAAAAAAAAAAAAAAGAGAAGGAGTTAGTTTTTGTTAGACAGGGACACCACCGTTATTTCGGATATTCAGCATCTACTGTGCATGGCTCCACACTGATGCTTGCAGACAGCATGGGGTATGGCGTACCAATTTAGGAGGCCAAGACAATAGTTCTGTGTCTGCTCTGAACAAAGAAATTATCATCCCCAGCTAGCAATTACTTTGACAAGAGGAAGTTGATTTACAACATACATCTCATTCCTGGCCATTTAAAAAAAAAAAAAAAAATTAAAAAAGCAAATAGACCCCAAAGCACCCTTCTCCCCCCTTAAAAAAAATCCAAAATCCCAAGCCCTAGAGAAAGATGAAGACTAATGGTTAGTAATCAGAAGATAATAAAGTGTGACCAGAAAAATTAGAAGCTCCCCTGCAGCTCTAATTAAGCCAGTAGGAAACTAGAAATATTAAAAACCTGTGGAAGGATGGCAGAATGGGACCTGTAAATACATGGTCTTCTTTAGGTCAGGATTCTGTCACCCTTCCTCAAAGTAACTTTTTGGTATCTAAATGGTCACGAGCAGCAGGCAGTGGAGTGTGGGGTCACAGGACAGCATTTGGCAAGTTTCAGCTGGAAAAGCCTGTGCCACACACTGGATACACAGCATGTAGGGTACAGCAAGCTGCCTCCATACTGCAGGGAGGTTAAGTGTGAATGTCACCAGCCAGAGAGATATAAATTAAATATATTTAAGGAGAAATTTCACAAAGCATTATTCTGGCACATAAAAAAGGAAGCCAATAAAAGTTTGGTACAGAGGAGTACTCCTAGAGATTTTATTAATATATTTTATGAGGTTTCTTTTAATTAAATTTACAACTTAACAGGTTTAATTTCTACATGTGTCAGGCATGAAAAGGAAAGAGGACAGTTTGAGACAGTTTTTCTAGAACTGAGGCAATTTTTTTTCCTCATAGTTACAAATGTATCCCTTGCTCAGTGACTGTGTTTATCTTTTAAGTGGTGGGGAGTATGGGTTTACTATCTCAGTTAATTCTCCGCTCTAACACCCATGAAGTGTAATGCATTAAACAAGTTTAATTTTTAGAATCTATTTTGCACATGCCCTTTTGACAGAGACATTCCACCAGCAGATAGCTTTTAATACTGTACTTGGGGCACAGCGCCTGACAGAGATTACTGTATAACCTGAAGTAAAAGTATTAGTGTAAAATACAAGACTGTGTACATGGGATTTCATCCAGAGCACTCAGCCAAAGGAAATACTGAACCGCCGCTAAATCATCCTAATGAGTTAAGTATTGTGTGTGGTTTTGTTATTTTAAGCAAATGCACTCGTATTTGTTTCTGGAACTATGAGGGATCAGTCAAGCAAATGTTTCCTTGAAAGGAAAAGAAAAAAAATATGTTCATAAAACTTACACTGCCTTACTTCTTGGTGGCAAAGTATTTAAAATAATTGTTCAATGAAAGACTAAACATTTTCTTGGAAAACTCATTTAACTCAAGAATTAGCCATATGAGGTGTCCACTCCACTGTGTAAAATAATAAACTTGGTTCTTTCTTTATCTGTTTTACCTTTAATACATAGGCACCTTTATAAAATCCGTATGTTACATGTAACGAGGCATTTTAATTTGAAAAAACCGCAACACAAACCAACAACTCAAACCTACAAAGAGTTAGACTTGCAGGCCTAAGTAAAACATTTGACTGGTTTCCAGTTTCAGTTGGGGGTGAGAGAGTGGAGAGAGGGGCAAGGTAAGGAGGAAATGGTGTTGGGCTGCCAAAACAGGGGCTGGCAATAGGAACAAGCAGAACTGCCTCAGCCTTTGTGCTCTGCTCCAGTTCTCCGTGGGTGTAGGGATTAAGTAACTACTGCCATTCACACACCAGCGGTTTCCCTCCCAGGTGTGAAACGTCTTCCAGATAGATCAGCTGGGAGTTTTGGAAACAGCTGGTGCTCTTCTCTTCTCTTCTCTTCTCTTCTCTTCTCTTCTCTTCTCTTCTCTTCTCTTCTCTTCTCTTCTCTTCCTCTTCTCTTCCTCTTCTCTTCCTCTTCTCTTCTCTTCCTCTTCTCTTCTCCTTCCCGAACCTCTCCCATCCCCGCCTCCTGGTTATCCTCAGTGTGATGCATATAATAATGAGAAAACAAAAGGAGTAATTCCTAGATATTATCACTGGTAGCTTTTGAATAGAAGCTGGAAATTTTCCTTTGCATGCATTGCACTTGCTGTTTTGGGTAGTGGAGCAAGGAGGGATAAATGTAGGACAGTATTTATGGGGGGTAATTCTGGTGGGTACCACACCTTGAAAATGATTCTGCCTGGTAGGGGAATTCCATCCCAAAGGCCATTTGATACAGCCTGGGGCAGGGGAAGCTGCATAGCACTGGCCACTTCATTACATTTTTTGAGGTCCCCCAGACCTTAGCCCACTGTGAGTGAGAGTTCATTACTGCTATAATTTGGTGTAGTCACAAGTGTGACCCAGTCACCCAGGGGGTTCTCTCATCAGCCCTGTGTTGCTGGAGTCCCTCAAGCTGGGACTGTGCCACAGCCTGATTTTAAAATGCCACCTGCTACCTCGGCTGTCTGTCTTCCTGAAAAAGCCTTCAGATGGTCATTTATGGCAAAGCATGAGACTCCCAGGAACAGAGGAGAGGGATCCTCCCTACTCTAGGTTACAGCCTTTTCTTTAGTCTTCACCAGTCAGTCTCAGTCCCTGCTCACTGTGGTTTGCTCACACACCATATACAAATACATTGTTCTGGCTGGATTTGCTGGGTTTGCACCTCTCCTCTCCAAAAAAATCCTCAACCTGACCACTTTAGGAGATATTTCACTGAGCAGCATCTACAACTAAAACATTTCAAAGGATTTTCCCCTGTGATACAGAAAGACCCATATAGAACTGTTACTTTGTTTTTCTTTATAAATCTCTAGCATTTAGAAATCATAAAAATACACCATTCTGTGTATGAAATCTGTTAAAAATAATCCTTCTCACCTTTTTGTGATGAAATATGTTTCAGCTAAGTGTCTTATTGGTGCATTTTTCCAGCTGTAGTCAAAAAAGACCTATTTTAGCATAGATGTCACAAATTCAAGAGCAGAAGCCTATAAAACACAGAGTGTGGTTTCAGTTTTATCATTACAGGCTAAGGCACAGTGTGCCCATTACCAACAGCTGGAAAATGAGACAATGACTAAAAGTGGCATCATTGTGTTCCTGGATGCTTTACTGGCAAAGTTCAGTGAGGTGAAGACACTTGTGAGGGAGACAGCTCAATAGGGATTTTTCACTTCGTGTCACATGGTAGTTTAAAAATAATTCTGCTAAGAGATGTCAGAGGTGAACTGAACAGCTTGAGTCTAGTACAAAAATCAATGCACACAAATTATTTAGGTCCCAGTTTTGCTCTACAGTGTGTGTGTGTATGCCTACAAATTATAAATATTGCTGTCTAGGAAATCTTGCCTTTGCTGTTTGTCACCTACTTTATCTCTGCCACGTGTTTCAGTGACGTCAGTAGATGTTTGCATAGCTACTGCAACCTCCTCTTCGCAGGAGAGGACAGCAGAGTCCTGGCTGGGCACAGGGTGTTGCAGGGTCATTTAGGAGATGGTGATTTCCTCCCCCCTCTATTTCCATTTGTTCACCTTGTGTTCTGCTGAGCAGCTTCACTCTCAGTCATCTGCTGAGTAAGGATATTTCTACACAACACTTTTTTCAGGCAGAAGCACCCACGCTGCCCACGTGCTGGGCTGACAAAAAGCCCTAAGGCCACCGTGATCCTAAGCCTACCACCACTTCTCTTACGAGAGCAAACAAGTCAGGCCTTGGTGGCTCAGATGGAAGGCAGAAAATGCTTGTGTAAGCCAGGGAAATGTCTCAGAGGCTGTATCTCAAGTCTGCTGCAGTTTCCACACTCAGATGACTTCTTTAGTGCTATTGTTTTAAGTGAAATCTAACCTTGATTATGTGGCAGGGACCTATTACATTACTTGACTGTCGGGTGCTAAATGCATTTGCAGTGCAGTATTTGATTATGAAATGTTAACAGCATCTGTGGTATTGCCATAATAGCTACAGACCCCAGCTACTAACAAGGCCTTACTGTGCCAGTCATTTTGCAAATCTGGAGCAAAAGACAGGCCTTGTCTCTGAGACCATGAAGTTTAGAGAGAAACGTGTCTGAGCACTGAACTTAAGCACAGACAAACTCAGTAACTTGCCTGAAGTCTTAATAGCCACTCAGTGGGAGAGCCAGAGGGAAAAAAACATGTTCCCTGAGCTCTGGTTGTGCTGTGCTCTCCTGATCACTTCATTTTTAAATAAATCTGGTGTTTAAAGTGCTGTTTATGGCTATCGTTCCAAGGGAAGTTGATAAGGTCAGTGCACAAGCCCCTAAGACAGAGGAGAGTTAGATTTGGAGGTGCTGCAGTGCACAGGCACTGCAAACATGGGCAGGGGTGGAGAATTTTGAAGAATGGTGGAGTAATGAAATGAGTTAACCTGTGAAGTGGGAAAATTATCAGGCCTTCTTGTCTGAGCAAGTGTCAGGATGTGGGGGAGTACAGAAGCAGAGGAGGGAGAAGCAGAGGGGAGAACATATGGATGTGTCTTCTCTTGCAGTCACAGTCTCCTATGCAGGGGAAGGTCGCAGCGTTCTTAAATACAGCAAATGTGCTGCAACTGTAAGGCAGACAATCGGAATAATCCACTGAAAGCTGGATGCATGTATGGACATTTAAGCATCTGTATATACAAACACAAAACTTTCACTTGTGGTAGAGGGTTGACCAAAATTGTATTTAATTTTATTTGCTTACTAGTTGAAAGTATGTGATTCACATTCAAGGTCCAACAGAAGCTAAGCCCATCTAATTTAACTAAAGCACAGTGGGTGTCTGGTACATCAGAAGCGCATGAGGAACTGATGGGACATGGCAGGGATCTGGTGACAACTCTTCTCAGTGCTGACCTCAACAGCAGTTCCTCCTGTTCAGTAGCAGGGACAGATCAATGCTTGAATTTATTTATCACCTTCACTTTAAACATTAGCAGTATTTCAAATATTTTCCCAAATATTGTACTTTCATATAACCAGGTTTGGAGGAAAACAAAGGATAGAGGATTTATTTGAGGAAAAATGGTATTTATCTTAATGAAATGATTTCTACATTAACTCATTTTTAAAAATACAGTTTGTAACTGTGCAACATGGAATTCAGTCTTCTCTCACTGAAGGTAGCCACAAAGCATTCCCTGACTTCTATGTAAACAGTGGTTTCCTTGGATCTCATTTTAGCAAAACATTTGTGTTCCATCTTAACTAAAGGTGGGCTAGAGTCCTGTTGTTGTTAAACAGCCTAAAAGTTGGTGTAAAAGCTTTGATGAATGAAGATTAACTGCTTAACTAGTAGAAGAAAGCAAATTCCTTGATGAATTGCTGGAGCTGGTCACCTTTTCTATCACTGTGGAACAGAGGTTTCCAGTTTTCTTTCTTCATATTACCAGAAAAGTCTCTGGTTCAGAGTGCTACTTTAACTATTTTAACTTTGAATAAATGTGCATGTCACAGACAGCCAGAAATCATTGGGCTCAGAGGTACCTGTAGGCTTGCCTTCTTACTTTTGCTGACAAGCAGCTGTAATAAGGTAAGGGATGTCCATGTGCCATCTGTTCTTTTCAACCGACCATGTGAGAAAGTTTGCTTTCAAAGTGATTTTACTGCTTTGATCCCATTCCTCTGTGTCTTTTACTGCTTCTTATTTTCCATTCTCTATTACTTTTCATTGTTTCCCATTATTAATCCTTCCTTATCCTTGATATGTCCCCCAGGGCTCTTATTCTGTGGGTGGTGAGCACTGTCCCATGCATGAAGCTTCTTTTGTCATGAGGGGCTGACTGATGGGCCTTTTTCTGAATCCCATGAAGGCTCAAAAAACCATCTCTCGTGTGTGTCCCTGTAGAACAACCTTGACACCTACCAATCAACTTTTTAATGTGTTGTTTACTCTAGGTATTAATGTGTGCTGGGGAAGTGGCACATCTCGACAAGAGTGGCAGAGGGCTTTTCCTGCACATTTCAGGCTCTGTCTGTGTGGATCAGGTGTATCAGATATCACGTTCACCTGGCAGTGTCCTGCCTCCTATGACTTCTGAGTACAATGTTGGAGAATCGGAAGCATTTCAGGCTTTCAAAAAATGAGAGGAAGACGTGGCTGGACCCTTGATGTTATTTTCAGTGTGTCCTGGGGTTGATAATTCTCCACCTCACATTCCCAAAGGAAATGTCCTCAGCTTTGCTCCTAAGCTTGTGTGATTGTTGGCTCTGTGTCATTCTCTTTTCTGATCCTGCAGAATGGAAAATTTCTCTCTGCCTTTCCTCTGGTTCTGCTTGGAAATATGAAAGGTAAAATAAGATGGGCACATATGATTCCACCCTGAAGAGTGTGGTAAACTTGAGGAGTTATAAAGCCTGATCAGTGAAGATACTTATGCTGGAACCTGATGTTGCAGGAAAATGACATTTTCTAGGTAAATATTTTAGCCTTCTGTCTGTTACAGATAGACCTTTTGATGTCTCTTAAAATTGAAAAAGTATTGCTTCTCTGTGGTAAGAAAGAGACAAAGGGCCAGGTTTTCTTCCTGGGCTGTGTCTAGGTCTATGCTCTCAATTTCAGCCTGTATGCCTTGAAATACTTTCCTGAATTGAAAAAGTCAAGTTCACTATAATCACCTGAGACGCAGCTCACAGGTTCACAGTCTTTCCCCATTGCTGCCAATTTAAAGGTGAGATTGTGTCCCTCTGCTCCCCTGGGGGCTGGGTTGGTTCCAAGCCATTGCAGCAAACCACCCATATGTGGGGTTTCTCTGCCTCTTATCACTTAGTTTAATTTAAGCCAGGAGATACATTGAAATACCTGACCTCACTCCTCCAGAAATGCAGCCTCTGAATGAAGCAATGCACAGACATGACCTCAAAAGTCAAGTTTCATACTTAGAGGCCAGGCCATTCTGATGTTCTCAGCTTGCAGGCAAGTCAAAGAGTAGCTACAGAACTGGACAGTGTTGGATTTTGGATGGAATTTGGATGTTGACATGTGATAGACATGCAGAGGTAATATCCTCTTTGCTGACCATGGATCACTCTGCCAAAACTCCATCCATACAGGGAGCATCCCTTCAGACTGTATCTCCCATTGATATTTGCAGGACATTAAGGAGTTCCTCTCACATCTGAGTGCAGGAAACACAAAGATGTGCAGAAATAAGGATGGATTTGGCAGAGAGGCGGCTGAGGTTGCTCTTTCAACAAAGAATTCTGAGACTGACTTGTGTCACCTCTCATTTGGATTGTAAATTGAAAGAAACTTGGGGCCAGAGATGTCCACCAGCCTGCGTGCATGGTCATGTATTCATTTGGTGTAAGGAGGTATTAATAATATTTATAAATAATATTTATTTTGGTAAATTTATGGTGAAAATATCTCCAGCTTTACCTAGAGGGCACATATAACCACACAAAGTCATAATGTATATGTAAAAAATACTCCTTTCAAGTATTCTGTTTGCTGTGCTCTCACTGGTGCTCACTGACATCCGAATTAACTTTCTTGGGAGGAAGACCACAGGCTAAATGGTCTTCTGGCTGGAATTTAATTTGACTCAAAGGTTGGAATGTCCAGGTGAAGCTCTTTGAGGGTATAGAGAAGCCCCCATTGCACAGGGTACCACTTTCGTTATCACTGTTAGAATTCACATCCAGGCAAGAGAGTCATAAACAACCTGAATAAAACATAGATGGTCTCTTGCTGTGCATGACTTGGAGAACTTCAGTTCACCTGAGGTCCTCTCAAATGCACAGATGACTGATTCCAGCCATGTGCCATGAATGTTATACCCTTTAAAAATGTCTTCCTTGAAATTCATAAGAATATAAAGAGCACACCAAGTACTCAAATATCTGGGAAACTGGCTTAGTACTGTTGGACAAATCCTCTCTGCTGAGCTAAATCAGCCAATTAGTCATGCTAATGCTTGTTAATGACATTTCTGTTAAAAGAACAGTGTAATTTGGCTCTATTTCTAAATTCTAGCAACAAAAAACCCCAACATGTATTGATCCTATATTGCAAATGAATGATGTTTCTATGCTACCGAAACTCAAAAATGTGTGATTGGTTACACCTTGCCAAGGCAGCAACTCAGTAGTACTTTCACACCTTCCAGTAAAATTTCATGATACGGATCCCAGCAGAGACCATTAAATCAAACTTCATACAGGCATGGCTACTTCTCTGAGAAAAACAGAACAGGCCTAAAGAAGCACCAACAGTTGGCTTGTGTGATCTGAACCTATTAATTGCACTGACGTCCACCTCCTTTGTGCTCAATTATGAGCCCGTTTTGAAAGGACAGTTTGTCTTTAGTGGGTTAACGGACGCCACATTAACAGAGGAGCTATAACACGATAAACAAATATAGTTTAATGCACCCTGCTTTGAATGCAGAGTTCATACGTATTCCAGACAAAAGGCCAAACAAATTTACAACACTTCATGCATTTCTATAGCTGAGCATTTTTTACTGAAGGATATGTAAATCCTGCACTAATCAGAGGTTCTGGGATTCCAAATGCCACTAAAGGTTATGACCTGAAGCCCTGCTAATAGATGACTGAGGGCGTAGACTAAGTAGTTCTGAATGACAGCAACCACAGGGTGTTTTGCATGAAAAGTAACCTCTAATAAATGACCTCTGCTTTTTTCCTTTCAAAGCTATGACAGTAATGAATATGAAAGGGGGAGCTTTGTACACACCGGGTGTTATTTACACCTAAACACTGCAAGAGTGTGGATGTATGTGAGGGTTTCAGTTCGGCTGAAAAAAAGGAGGAATGGGTGTTTCCGCTGCCTTAACAAACACTGCTGCACTTCTGCTGGCTTCATTAATAATCCCTTTCTTAAACAGTGGTACAAAACAACAAGGTCATGCTATTAAAGGGAGTATTTCCTCCTTCATTGTGTGTATGTGTGTGTATATAAATATCCGTATATATGTATGTATGTAGATATATTTACTGGATGGATTATAGGCTTTATGTGAATTCTCCTGGATTGCTAGAAGCATTGATGGAAGCATTCAAATTTCTGCTGTTTTGTGACCTTTAGTTAGGCAGAACACTGTGTCTTTGGTGGTATCAACAAAGCAAGGATGGTTTTAATGGCAGAGAGTCGCTTCTCATGGATGGTATTTACACTTGGACTTCTTGCAGGAAAACAGTTCTAAGAAATTTTTTCTTACATGAAAGCAGAACCAGAGCTCTGAATTTTTTTTTTTTTTCCTTGAATGAAGGTGAACAATTGCTGAAACCTTTCACATCCTGATGGAGATCCTGGAGGGAGAATAGAGCAATTATGAGTGGACTGTGTTGTCTGTGCTCCTACCAGCTCAGGATTGTTCCCAGACTCACACATTGCTTTGCCTTAGCCATTCTCTATGTAAATCACTTGCAATGCTTTGCTTTGGGGGTCTCCCTTCCTCTCCCTTCCTGGTTTCAGTGAGTAAGAGCAGACCAGGATAGGGGAAGGCAGGCAGGCAAGAGAATGCCTGTTCCTCTGTGCAGTTGGGAACTGAGGTCTCCTTACTGCAGTGCTGGCAGAGGGATTGTGTGGGGACAAAGGAAACCACAAAAAGTGGGGTCACATCAGAGGTCCCTGAGCTGACGTGCTGAGGTACAGGCTGTATGTTTGAGACATGGGGTGCAGATGTGCCTTGCCTGGGACCCAGCACCCTACAGCCAGCTCAGACGGTGCCAGAGAGCACTGATTAGCCCTCCACTTCCCTCTGCCAGCTTCCAGTTTGGCAGCTTGTCTGCTTAAATCCCATTGGAGGCTTTCTTGACAGTCCTGCAGGAGTCATATTGAGGGCCGGGCATCTTCTGGGTGCTCAGGTGCCAGTCTTGCTGCTGACCAGCTCAGTCCTGTACGGTGCCGCCACTACACGCTGCTGTGCACAGACTGCCTCCAGACACGTCACACATGGCACTAGGGTGGCTGTGACATGCCACTTGCCCCTGAACCCTGTTAGCTCCCCTGTATAAAGTCTGTTTATTTAGGATTCAGGCATGTCAGCAAGCAGCGTGTGGCCTACAAAGAGCATCTTGATAGCCAAATGCACTTCATACCCCAGGAAGCTTTTGTCTGATGCACAAGTTTTTTGCTTTTCTTAATATTATCCAAATATTTTTTCATTAGTTAATTTTTAATACAGGTGTTTTCTGTGCAGAACAGTTATGTTTGTTCAGGTATGACTGCCATTTTGTTAGGTGGCAATTTAGCCTGAGTAAGAAGACCAAAGCAGGGCTTTAAAATGCACTCCTCATAAAAAATTAAAGAGCTATTCTTTATTTACATATTTACACAACACTCAATCCATCGTGTTAAGCTTTCTCTGCCTTAAACCCAAATCTCCGGGGTGTACTCTGTGCCTGGGGAAATTGGATGGCTCGGAAAAATGATAAAGAGGTATCTGTCCATCCACCTATCTATCATTTTTTACACCATACTCATTACCATGGTCTCTGAGCTCCTATTACACGTGTGGAACCTTTCCCATTTCGGTACAGAGCTGGTCAGCAGAGACAGCAAAGCCATCATTATTTTCTGAAGAGTGCGAGCCTGGGGAAGGACCGGCTGCTCACTCTGCAGTGGCCATTTGGCAGCAGCCAGTTTGTACAGAAGACAAATCCCTTTTATTAGCTGCCTGGGAAGTCCGCTTTGGCTTCTGGAAGATGCAGTTCAAATGGACTGTGTGCAGAGAATTAGCCTTAGGTATCAACATTGCTGCTCCCACGTTCACTTCATGTCACCTTGAGAGAGAGGCTACCTCTTCCCTGCCTTCCTGACAGCTGCTTACCAGGAGGCGGACTTCAGCTCTGAAAAGGCATTGAAAGACCTGGCAACTTTCACTTAGATAGACTGTCTGAGAGACTCTTCAAATTAACAGAAATAGCAGCATTTCTCATTCTCTTGCATGTAACTGTTTGGCCACTTTCAGGCCATGTCATCACACATTTGTCTCATTGTTACCCTGGGGTCCACCTGTTTCTTTGCAGAATTCATGTACTGTCTTTTGACTTGTGCTTCAATTTCAAGCTCTGGAGGATGGCAGCTTTTTATTAGGTTGTATTCAGGGCCAGCCATAGTGGGGGCCTGATCCTTGACAAAGACCTGTGGGCATTCAGCAGACAAATATTAGTTAACAATGATCATTATAAAGAATAAAGTAAAATCACCAGTCTGCAGCTCGCTTCAAGGCTGACTCTATTACAGCTGCTGTTGCCAGTGATTGTACCAGCACCATTAGCCATCCTGTTGCCCATCTGTTTTAATCTTTTTCCCTCTTGTGCTAGGAGGAGAAGTTTCAAATCCATCTTAGTTTACCCTCCAACTCTGTCAGACATACAGCAGCAGCCAGCAGCCCCCTGTTCTCCCAGGAGGGCTGTTCCTGGGATGTAGCAGCGTTGCCAGGGCATAACACTGGGGTGTGGGTTCTAGGATCTATAGCATGGATGGATGCTCCAAACAAATACATTCTTCTCTTTCCCCCCTTCCTGTGCCATAAAGCAGCAGAACAGTAGGGAGAGTGGTAGTTTTGTTCCTCTTTTATTGGTAAAGGGCAAAGTGGTCTGTCCTAAATCACCAGCCCCAGAAACATAGAGCCTAAATGTCTGACTTGTCCCTTCTCTGCTGGAACCATCCCTCTCATTCAAGCATCCCTCTCATGGTAGCCTGGCTCAGGCATGCTGTAGTCTACTCCTGGCTTTATTTTAGAAATAGAAGCAGACTTCATCAGTCCGTCATCAGGAGTGGCAGATGGCCTCCAGTTCATGAAATGAGTCCAAGACTAAAAGAGAAGATTGTGTTTTTGAAATAAATGTAGGGGAAAAATTATAAACAGTAAATGAAGAGCTGGAACACCCCTCAGGCCAGACTCTGACAGGACTTTGCAGATCATCTTTATCTAAAATTGGATGGTTTTGATTTAGGCTTTCCTGTTCTTCTCTTACAGAAACCTACTGGCACAACTACAGGCCCCCCGAGTAGAGCCAGGACAAAAGTCAAAAAGGTACTTTTAGTTTAACTTGAAATGCTTCATGCAAATGTTTCAAGTTTGACAGATTTGTGGTGGAAGTCTGCCTTTTTTTTCCTGGTCAGTTGTTGGGACCCTGGGCTTCTGGCCACAAGTTTGGGATTCCTGCAAACCTGGAGTGTTTTGCAGCCTTGGAGGACCTTATTTCAGGACTGATGACTGACTGGTACTGCAAAAAGAGTGCGTGGGACATTGTACAGTACTTAAAACATTTTATTTTCCCTTCCTTTCTTATTGTTGTCTTATAGAGGCAAAAAAAAATTAATTTTCTAATAATGTGCAATAGAAATACATTTTCTTTTAAAGATTGCAGACCAGATTTTCAGCTCTTCCCAACCAGCCTAACTCAATTGATACTTTTGATTTATGCCAGCCTAAGAAAGAAATTGGGCAATTTAAATTTTAACTTCCTCTCTTAGGAACAATCCTTTCATTCCTGAAATCTGCAGATGAAGAATTAAACTCTAAAAAACCTGCTCAGTCTGGCCACAGGTTGACTGCAGGACTCTGACAGCAGCAGTCTTGCACTGCGGTAAGGAGGCGATTAAAAGTTTTACTATCCATTTTATCATCTCGGTTTTTACAATAAAGAGAGCTGTCATTGTTTTAGGATTATTTTACTTATGTCTATTCATTTTGTTTCATTGTCTTTACAAGTCTCACTCCCATTTCATGCTGCTTTCAGTTCTGCCCTTTTCAACTCCTCACGGATGAGTGGGGAAGGAAGAGCAGGCTAGCCAAAAAATTGGGTAGGGAGAGAGTGTGGAAACTGAGCTTCCATGACAACCCCTTACTTCATTTGGGAGGAATGAGAACACCACTTTTTTTTTTTCCATCTCTATTTTTACAGTGCCTTTGCATCTTACAGGTACACTAGAGCCTTGTAGTTGCTTACACGATCAAGCTGCGCAGCAATATCCCTCACAGACTGTTTTTAATGGTCTTGGGAATCAAGGCAAAGGTGTGGTCAGCATGCTGAGGCCTAGGTGGGAAAAGCAGAAGGGAAGTATTTTTAGTCTGGCATTTGGAGGAAAGTAAGGGAATAAAGGCTGGCAATGGAGACAATGAGACGAGAAGACAGGAGATGGAAAGGCAGAACGACAAGCAGATAACAACATTTTTAAATGCACTTTCATACAGTTGTGCAATTGCTAAGGTTGGAAAAGACCTCTAAGATCAGTGTGATAAGTCTCTAACCCAGCACCACCATGTTCACCATTAACTATGTCCCCAAGTGACACATCCACATACTTTTGGGGTGTTTTAAGCAACTTCGGTAGTTTTGAACAGCTCAGTAAACAAATATTTGTATCGTTAGATGCTTAAATTATTTCAAAGTTCAGTGTATTGCAGCTTTAAACTTTAAGCCTAAAAATTAGAGATAATAATGCTTGAACTTACAGGCTTTTCCTTGTGCAGACAGGAAAATTCCCTGAAATACTCAGTTTGTGGAGAGAGAGGATGGTATGTTTTCCAGGTGTCATGCAAGTTCAGAAGTCTTACAATTTAAAAACACAGCTAAAAACTGAAAATTTGTTCTGGGAATATTCACTCCAATTTATTAAAGAATTAGGGTCCAGCTGTGCTTACTTTCCACAACAGTTTGCTTTTGGGACATATTTCATTTGCTTTTCCAGCAGTTTCTGTATCAGAAACATTGTTTTAAATGTCACAGTTGTCAAATCAATGAACTAAAACAGTATCACATGGCTTAATTTGAACAAGTAATGCACTTGGAATTTCAGATTTGGAACAGCAGGCTTCCTGATCTGTTCACTGTCCCTCAGCAGATGAAAACAGAGAAATTGGAGTAAGGTTAGGCTATGCCCTATCCCACAGGGCTGTGCAGAAGAAGGAGGAGGGGAGGACATTTGTGTATGTGTTTAACCTGGAAGTACCTATCTATAATGGAAGTCCAAATCACAGAAAAAAAAGCCCTGTTTCGTCTGTAACTGCCTATCTATCTATCTATCTATCTATCTATCTATCTATCCATCTTTAATTCTGTCACTGAAGGTTTTATCCAATGTCCATCTAAGTTTCCATGGACTTTGATTAGAGTTTAATGAAGTTCCTATTACTGCCCACGAGAAAAAAAATCCAGCAGGAAAAACTCTCACTGGTACCAAGAGGAGTAATGTTCTTCGCTTAGGCTGACAATCTGATGCCATAGAAAGAGCCTTTACACACAATTTATTTAGGACACTAAGAAGTAGCTCAAAATGGACAGACACAGCTGAGGTACCCATAACCATGTCTACATCTGAAATCTAGGTAACCAGAGCTGGAGCCATGGCTGAGGGTTGTAGAGCAGTCCCTCTTTCTCCAATTTTCCCCCCACCTAATCCAGTGGCTTGTTATCTGCCTTTTCTTCTTCCCCTGTTTTCTCCACAGCCCTCCTACTCCCCAACACTTAGTGTTAGTATAGCCCTAGAGAGCACCGGAGAACTTTGAATAGCACCAAAACTTATCCAGTCCCTCTCTAAGCTGCTTTTTTCTCCTTGCTGAGCATGGCATGGACCCACCAAGGGCAGCTCAATCCATACAGAAGTAAGGGATGGTGAGACTGGTGGGATGCGTTCAAAAAGGAATATTGCTTCAGGCTTTTCTTCTGTGCTACAGAGTATGGATTAAATAGGAAAAAAGTATAAATACCTGTAAAATCAAACTATTGGATGGGATATGTTTTTTGGTCAAAGAACCACCTTTGCCCATCCCTCTGGTTTAACCTTCATTACATAATGGCAATATCAGCAAATGAATTGTCTGGTTTCATAAGAAATGCCTACTTTGTAGCCTGTGGGGCTGTTTTTCTTTTTTCTAGTGAGTATCAAACAAAAATAATGGACTGTCTAGATGTGTTTTCAGAGCAGAATAGTTTTACAAGAATGATTTGAATTAAGATGATAAGGAAGATATTACAGAACTGGTTTTAAAATTGCAAAGATTTGGATTTATTTTACTTATCTGTGGGCATCATAATCTTAAGTGTTCATGCTTTCAAGCTTTAGCTTGTAGTCATTACAATTAGAAATTTATGTTCAAAAAATAACGTGTCTGCCAGACATCCTGGCAGATATTTACAATTGGAAGTTTAAAAAAAGGTAGTGACATTATATGAGTATTGCTTAATTATGAGATGTTGGTGGAAGAGGTTCTTTCACTAAGGAAATGTTGGAGCACATATTTTATTAGCAGTAATAAGCATACTCATTGCAGTCACAAAGTTTCTCTGTCTCACGCTAGTCACAGCTCAAGTTCACCCACTGAAGAATCAAGTTTGTATCCCATGACATGAAATAACTGAATAAAGCCATCCATCATATCAAACTGCATATTACCATTTTACCAAATTTTCCAACTCTCATCACCTGCTTGCCCTACTGTAGTTGCTTATTTATCATCATTAATCCCTTAGCAGGAACAGGGAACATTCAGGCTGGTGTAGCACTACTATAGAACGTATCTTGTGAGCAAAAATGGTGTGGTGTACCAGGACTTTGTTCTGCTGATACAGCTCCACTGAACAGGGGTTATGGCTGCTTGAGAGTTCACCAAACTCAGAGGAAAAACAACCAAACTACTAAAAAGTGGGTTTGATACAGCAAGCGGTGATAGGGCAGTCTTCTTAATTTGAGGTAAAACTCCTGAAGTTTGGCCATCAATGAAAACGCTTTCATTTGAGTTGTATTTAGATTCTGAGTAAACATAAAATCATACCAAAGTGACAATCCGGCCAAAATTTTTTCCCATTTCTCTCTGTGTCTGCAGTTTGAACATGCCTTTGACTTACAAAAACATTTCTGCAAACTCTTCTATTTTACGCAAGCTGTGCAATTAAGGTTTGAAAGGTGGCTAATGTTCAGTTAACTTTTTCTATATATATGGCTTTGGAGAATGGATCATCTTACCAAACTGGGAACTGTTATGAATGTGTGTTTCTGCATTGTGCATTCTTAGCCTGTCTCAAGGTAAAAGTCTTGAAAGCATTTTATATTTCCTAAATACGTGCCTAGTGATTAGATCACAATAAATCTGAAAGGATCATAATATGCCTATTATAAATTATTATGTTTCAAAGGAATTATTTTTTTTAGTGGGTAAATATGCACCAGTGCCTTAGGGGATAACAGCAATTAGACCATGAAATGTATATAACCTTGAAGGTCTGAGAAAAATCCAAAACACCAACAAAGAAGGCTGAAAATTCGATCTGACACCATCTTTATGTAGAACTATGCTCCCTTTACATGCCAAAGTTTCCAAAATGTGTGTGATTTAGTTTGATACAATATAAGGGCAGCTGTTAATTTGGGATTACGACAACATGTGTTAAAGGACAAAATGTCAGCTAGATTGGATTTTCAGCTTTGAACACACTTAAGGTTATGTAGTTTTAAGTCAGGGCTTAGCTGTCAATCTGATAAAGGACTATTTTTTTTTCTGCTGGCATGTTTAATTACATGAAACCAAGTGCTCAGATGAGGGAGAAGAACTGGTAAAACTCTTCTCAGCCACAGAACTAGGGCTGCCTTTATATCCTGCTAAATTCTAGGCTGGACCTAACTCACAAGGTAGTGGCTGTGATCAAGACTAATGGTTTCATTTGTATCTGGCAAACACAATGCATATAACTTTTCCTTCCTGAGATGGCACAATTGTTGATGTTTTTGACACTTTCGGAATACATGGTATTTGAATTTGCAAAGAAAGCTCAAGTCAGTGCAGAATACTAGGGGTCTTAAACCATGTGTTGGTAGTCCTGTTGTCTGAGCTGGGATCCGGTCAGTCTTCAGCTAGGGTCAGTATTCTGGTTTGCACTGATGCAGGTATCAGTAGCTGAGGGGCTTACTTAGCTAAGTAAGCTCCTTAATAAGAAGTAGGATCTTCTTTATGTGAAGATAGCCGTGGTGTACATTTGGGATTGGCAGTGGAGGTACCACAGCTCTTTAGGAAGGGGAGACAAGTCTAGACTTGAAAGGTTTCTGGAAGGGTCCTTCTTCTGTAACAGTTTTTCCCCTTTGGTTTTCTGGGTTCTGATTTCACTAATCTGAAACTCCCTCCCCATGCTTAGATAGGCAGCCCTCTCCTTTGATGGGTTTCTAGATGTTTCTTAGCAATGGGATTGGAAGAGCCGTGTAAGCCATTTAGTGATCTAGCTACTTTGTGATAACTCTGGACATTATCAACTGTCTGCTTTGAGACACAGACAGAAGGAAAGAGCAAATATCAAGGAGTTCCTTTACCACAAATCTATCAACAGGGGCTGATTTCATCTTTCAGACTGCCTGAAAGATCTCATGCAGAATGACATTATTTCAAGCCCAGAACATAAACTCAGGCAGGCTAAGAGTTAGGAGAAGACCAGTTACTGAGATGAAAGGGTTGCTCCAGCCCTCTGAAGGCACTGACCTCTAGGCCCTCAACCAATTCCTCTGAGACCTTCCAGGTGAGCCAAAAAAACCACTTGTGTGAACCCTGCATTCAGTGGCCTTTCGCCCCACATTAGCCATTGAGATGGAGAGCAACATGGAGGAGGTGAGGTACTGATATCACGATTCATCATGATATCATGATTGATCAGTAACATCATGATTCTGTCTGCAATATCAAAGCTGTTGAGTGCTGATATTACACCAGAATTTGTAGTACTGTTGGCTTTTTTTTTTTTGTCCTGGCCTTCATCAATCTCTCTCCAAAGAGCTGGAGCAATAATATCTCTGTGACATTTCTGCTTTGACAGAGAGGATAAAAATGAATGGACAATATTATTGTCTTCCTCCAGCTGGCCACACTCGTCTCTCTACCCCAGAGCACATCAAAGTAGACCAGTCTGGCACAGAGTCAGTGTCAGTGGGGTCAAGAAAGGGAGGGAAGAAGTCCCATGGCAGGGGTACAACCACTTTCCCAGGCCACCAACAAAAGCTCCAGGTGTTTGTCCAGCAGAACAGGAGTCCTCCTGCAAGAATTCATACACCTGAGTTACCAGAGTGCTGCAAAACACCACACAGAACAGGCAAATGTATTCCTGATGGATCCACACACACCAGTGCAAAAATCAATGGCTCTGTGGTACTTTTAGGTGCTGACACTTGCTTCTCCTTTCATACCATGGCATAAACTGAAGGCATTTGCTGTTGTGCCAGTCAGTCAAGCAATCACCAGTCAGAGAAGGCAGTTTAAACTCAACTATAATAACATAAGTTCCTATATTAGTCTTCTTTTATTATGATATTGTATTATATGGTATTATACTATGTTTCTTTAGAAGATACTTTAATAGTTCCTCTACACTGATCCGAAGATGATGTGGCTTTCCCATTATACACCTAGACATTGGGTGTTAAGAGAAGAGCTCTGCTCTGAAAAGCCATACCTATAAATATTCTTCATTATTTCTCTATTTGGTGACCTTGTTTCCAGTTTTGTGATCATCTCAACTCACATTTTGATGGAGTGCGAGTAATTTCCTTTCTCTCTTTAAAGTTAGTCTGGCAACAGAGAGGATTTGGATGGACAGTGGGTGCTTTCTTTGACCTGGCTACAGCTGGAGGTGGACAGTCTTCAGGTATCCACAGCTTGAGATGGGGTTTCAATGGCCAGGGAATGTGTATGCTCCTTCCACCAAACTAATAAGGTCAGTTTAGGGATTTTGGCAACAGGACATAAATCTGTGGAGAAGACCTTTCCATTGCAGGCAAAATCCATGCAGAAGTCTTGGAGCATGAGCAAAGAGGCCTCACTTGTCCTAATTCAAATACTACCTGATCCTTGGTGATCTTCCACATGTGTTCTTTTCAGCTGTGTGCTGGAGATGTTTAAAAGACCCCAGATTTCTTGAGTGTCTCTACCTAAGAGAGGTTATAAAGAACAAAGGTTGGGTATGTGGGTGTGATAAAGTTGCCTAAACATCCGTTTCTAGTGTCATTTTACATGTTAGGCTCTGGGGACACCCTACAGCAGCCTTTCAGTTTGTAAGGAGGGCCTACAAGACAGCTGGAGTGGGATTTTCTACAAGGGCATGTAGTGACAGGACAAGGGGGAATGGCTTTAAACTGAAAGAGGGGATATTTAGATTAGATATTAGGAAGAAATTCTTTACTTTGAGGGTGGTGAGGCATTGGAACAGATTGCCGAGAGAAGCTGTGAATGCTCCATCCCTGAAAGTGTTCAAGGCCAGGTTGGTTGGGGCTCTGAGGAACGTGGTCTAATGGAAGGTGTCCCTACCCATGGCAGGTAGGGTGGAACTAGATGATCTATAAGGTCTCTTCCAAACCATCCTGTGATTCTATGCTCTTGACCACCTACCTGGCAATCAGCCACTTCTCTGGAAAGATATGGATCTTCTGCAACTCATGTGTAATCTCTTTCAGGTCATGAAGATATTTTGGAAATCCCACAGCTTGTAAAATAGTGATAGAAATCTAAGTTCAGAAACCTCAGACTTTCTTATGGTGTTTAATAAATGGAAAGGCTAATTGGGAGATTTGCCATTATGCATGAAACGTTTATATACATTACATTTAATATCCTCAGCATCCTGCGGAGCATGAAGCATTTACTCCCCTTTGTCTACTTGTGAAAGCTGGTACATTACAAAACTTTTTAATGCTTTATTTAGCACCTCTGGGGAGAGCAGGTGGCAGCACTGAACAACTTCACAAGCAGGAGGTCCATTAGCAGAGGTCGTGACTCCACAGCATGCCCTTTCCACCACTGGCCTTTCTCTGTCAGCAGGTCAAGGTTTACAGGTATTTTGGAGGCCAAGGAAAAGAAGGACTGGTTTTTTTCTTCACTGTCTCTCCTTGCAGGGACCTGTTGAAAGCTCATTTCTGACAGCAATGACAACTCCTTTGGCCTTTTTTGGCACAGGGATGTGCTGTTGGATGAAGCCTGGAGTTTGGATTCTCGTGCCTATTCCTGGAAGAACAAAAACATGTGTGAAGACACTCTATCTGAAAGACTTGGGGAAGCACCAAAACAAACAAAAATAATTGAGGACAGACTCACAAAGGCCCAAACGACATGCATTGTAATTCTGCTGGCCCAGCACACGGTATTTCATCACCACCTACTCTGTCTAAATAAAGCCATCTCCCCGCGAGGATGTCTGACCCAGAAATGTGTGGGCACAGGCTGGAGAGTGCTGTGCTCGTCTCCTTCCTCTGGCACTTTGGGTCCAAGAGACTGCTGTGAGGAACCAGGGCTGAGGAAGGAGAACCCTTCCCTCTCCCCGGCCTGCTGACACAGGGAAGAGCAGCATTCCTGCAAATCTCCACCCGGGCTCCCCTGCCCGCAGCCGCCTAACATGGAGCGTAAAGGCAGATGTGTCCCCCGGCTGCATCCAGAGTTTGTTTGAGGCAAGTTCTGTCTCCCACACTCATTTAACTTCCAAGAGGAAGAAGCGGGCTCCTCTCCCGGGGCATTTGGAGAGCCCGGGTGTGGCTGTGCCAGGAGGGGCGGCCGAGGGCCGGCAGAGGCGGTGTCCCCCGGCCGCCGCCTCACGACCCCGCGGGCCGGGCGGGCGCGGGCAGGGCGGGAGCGGCGGGGACAGTCCCGGCGGCGGCCACACGGTGTCACCCGCG
>VZTE01002697.1:46598-171822 GCA_013397775.1 Eulacestoma nigropectus
CTATTTTTTTCTTTATTTTCCTTTCATAATATTTTATTTGATTTTTTTTCTTGTTGGTTGTTTGTTTGTTCGTTTGTTTGTTTGGGGTTTTTTTCTTGTTGGCGGGGTTTTTTTGTTTTGTTTTGGTGAGTTTTTTTGCCTCAGCCTCAGTATGTCTCAGTCACTGCCAGAGCTTTCAGGGCTAGAAAGGTAAACTCGCCCCAGGAAAGGTAAACTAGAGGACAAACGTAGGGTCTTGGGTGCCTGTGGGACAGTCACAAGGGGAAGAAGACACAGGTTCCTACTGGTTAATAAAGTTTATTCACAACCTTAATTCTGGTTTATTAACTTTAGGTATAACAAGTTGTGCAGTAATTGTGGTTGTTAAGGGAGCACCAGGCAGTTTTTTCCTAGAGGGTATCAAATTCTGTGTTATTATTATACATGCACTAAATCTCCATTAAAAGGCTTTCTGTAAATGTTTCAAGGCTATGCCAGATAGAAGGGTACTTCATCTTGGTTTCCAAACGAGGTATTATCTGTTTTAAAAACCTTGCAATAACAGTTGCCTTATTTGTCTCCCACCGAAAAATATGGTGGCTTACTAACGCCTGGTTTTTTGGGGAAAGGAAAGACATAAACTGAACTTTCGTGACTGCTATATCAGTCATTAGTAAATCTGGGTTCAAATGTGCATGCTCTATAGAGCCTGGCCACGGTCTTTCACAGCCTAGCAAAATAAGGAAACTACAGGATGGAAACTCAATGAGCCTAACTATTCTGCTTCCTTTTATTTTTTTCTCCCTTTCAAATAAATCACACTCTTTGAAGCCGCTGCTTTTCTTTTGCGGGCACAAACCCCTCATCTTTTAAAGTCTGTCTTTCAAGCTGATTGTTTCAACAGGCCAAGCAACAGGCAAAAGGCAGCTCCAGCCTATCTCTAGATTGTCTCCCCAGGACTGTTTATAAGAGAAATACACGTTTATACAATAGACGCCACTGTTTAAAGGCCGGCTAGTGAAGGAGTATTTTTAACGAGATTAGTTAATGGGTTTGTTCAGTGCCTTGAAGGAAGTGTTCACTGCTGGCAGGGCAGAATTGCTGTGGTGGGGCCCAAAGCCAGCGGCAGGTATTGGATGGTCTCCCAAGGATTTCAGTGGTCTTTGAATGAAGGACTCAGCGACAGATAGAAGAAGTTGAAAAGTGCAAGCTGCAGCGCGGAGAAATAAAATGGAGAGCAGCAGGACAGATGCAAGTGAAGAGCAGTGATGTGTGAGCCTCCGGAGGTGCTATTTATGTTTGCAAGGAAGGTCTGTGCTATTAAGTTTCAATTTGACAGTGCGTTTTAACAAACATTTTAGAGAAATATGTTTGCAGGAAAGATTAGAGATACCCAGATCTCTGACTGCAGTGAAGCATCATGTGAAGCTCGGCGTCTTAAGGGAGACCTGGAAAACTTGAAATTAGGAAGAAAAAAAAGGTTGGGCAAGATTTTATGCTATTTTTGCAAAGGCAGTAGGGTGAATGATGTTGCTCCTGTGGGGTTTCAGACCTATCTGAAACTGAATCTACCTGAGTCTCATGTATGTTTTTCAGCCTGCTTTTTGTATCCCAGGAATCCTCAATCACTTTAAAAAAAAAAAAAAAAGAAATTATATTTTTATTTGTAAAGATATCTAACTATATGTTTTAGGATCCAACTCCATCACTCTCCTGGCAGTGGTTTTCACTCCTGTTGTTGAGGCCAATGTTCTGCTTGTGCTCTCAAAGCCAATATGATTACTCACCCAAGTAGGACCTAAATATGTGAATCAGCATGGTAAAATGCATCTCAGAGTCTGTAAATGGAAAATGTTTGCTCCAATGGGCAGGGCTCTGTGTCTGGTTTAGCTCTCAGCTCCATTAATATGTCTATTACTTAAATGAGTGAGATAGCAGGCCTGCCCTAGAGTAACAACTTCCCTGCTATCCCATTACAGGAGGCCTCAATGTCTTGTTTCCCCCCCCTCGCCCATTCAGCAGCCTGTGCAATGTGGGATAAGGCTGCTGGTGATACAGCCACGACTTATTTCCAAGGAGCGGGATTTTCTAAATGTGTCCACTAGATAGCACAATAAACTTCCTTCTTTTCCTGTTGAAAAACTTTCTCTCTCACCCAAAGAGCCATTAGCCCTTCAGTCTCAGAGTAATGGTGCTTCAGAAGGAGATCAAAGTTTCTCAGATAAGTGTTCCTTTACACAATGTTACCGACACTCCACTTTGTAAACAGGCTTCTTTTTTATGGTTAAGAAGGACATATAAACATGCCACGTGAGATGGATAGACTGCCACTTTTTCTTTTTCTTTTTCTCTTTGTATTTGCGTGTGTGTTAACTGCTCAATGAGTATCAGGGTTGGGTTGCACTGATACTGTTGAATGTGGTCTGTCTTTTGTGTAAACAGAGAGAGAAAAGAGAATGGCAGGAAGGAATCCCAAGTTTAGATTTCTTACTGGAGGGACTGCAGCTCCGGTCCTACTTTCTGCCACCTTTAATGAGAAAACAGTGGTGTGTCCCTCCGAAAGACGATGGAGGCTCAAATCGCTGTGCTTGTATACATGCTTGTATGGACATGCTAGACCCAGGTTCTTCTTTAGGACATAAGATGAGCAGTGTAAAACCTAAAAATGAGGTTTCTGCCTCAGTTAAGATTTCCAGGCTGCCTCAAGTCCCCTTTAGCTTGAAACAAAGAAGAGCATGAGTCCCCTCTAAAGGCCTTCGAGCAAAAATTAAGTCTCCCAAAATGGACCTTACAGAGAGAATGGTCCCTGCTATAGGGCAAGTCAGCATGTCTCCATACTCAAGGGAGGGCCAGCTAGAAATAGCTGGTAGGAAACCCAGGAGGTGGATGGACATGTTCCAGGTGAAGCACTGGGAATACCTCCTGTAAAAGGCATAGCGCCCTTTAAATGTCTTTTATTCAGTGACAAAACCTGAATACAAATTTGCATTTTGACTCTCTTTAAAATTAAGTGAAATCTGCAACTGAGATGGCCCCATTCTTGCTGCTTGAGGCAATAAGGGCTTGCAAATGTAGATTCAGCTTTTTCAGCTGGAGAAAAACGTGTACTGTGGCCTCTGCTCATGTCTTGTCTTCTAGGAAACTAATCAGTACCCTCCTTTGTAGCTTGGTTAGCTGTTATGCTTTGGGTAACCACTAACCAAGATGTATGTTCTCTGTCATGCATTGCCAAATGCCATATATAAGGTATTAAAAGAAGAAAATAAAAAAAAACCCCCACAACTGGGAGGCTTCTTTGAAGTCTCCTAGTGAGATTGCTGCCTTTCTAGCCAAACTGCAAGCTCTTCGGGGCAAGGACCCGGACTGTGTGGCAGCCATAAGCAGTGCCATTGCAGTGTGATCCCCCATGGAAGGTGCAAAGCATCTGCTTGCACCTCCTCTTTCAAACTAGGGGACTGAGATTTCTGGATCCCTGACTTAAGAAGGTGATGACAAGGCCCATCGTGTCTTTCACGTTTCAGAGCTAACTATAGGAGTGTAACGCACATCTTTTAAAACAGGTGACACAAGGGATTTTCCATGACAATCTTTCAAACTAAAGCAAAAACCCTCTGTTCGCGAGTTGAAAACCTTCTTAATCACGGTGCACAGACTCCCTCTGACATGAATGTGCTCCAGCTCTTCTGATTAGACATCTCTGAGGGTTATTGTTACAGTAGTGGCACCTAGAAACTGTAGCTATGGGTTTGGGCCTCAGCCTTCTCTCAGTTTCAGAAATAAAGGCAAAACAAAACCAAACCAAATGAAAAGATGAGAGAGAAACAGTGAATATAAACAGACCTTTAACCTCGCCATACTTTGGAGAGCTCAAGGTGAAAGTGAGACAGCAGTGGGCAGGGGGCTTGGCTCAGTGGAGGCTTAGTCGCTGCTCTGGTTTTGTGGCAGTCCCAGTGCAGAGTGCTGCGGAGAGATATGAAGGACAGCTTTGGAGCAATTTGCAGGTGTCTGTGGAGAAATCTATCCTGAAGAGCTCTGTGGGTGTTGTTTCAGATGCCTGTTTATAACACAGCATTTCTTACTTTTCCATATTCTTTAAGGAAAAGATTTGCCTATTTCCTTTAAGCAGGAAGAACAGTGGTATAGCCAGCCCAGCCCAAAGCCTCCTACAAACCTGTTTTCTTTTTTTCTTTTTCCTACCCTTTTGTAGCCACAGGCAAGACTGCCTCAGATCTCATCTTTTAAGTGCTACAACCGATCCATTAAACGTCTTCTCTTGGACATTTTTTTCAGCTCCAAGGAGTAGAGTTGCTGAGTGAGAAAGGCGTGAGCCGGCCTCTTGCTGCTGGGACTTCCTCCAGACCAGCTTGCAGTCCTAAGAAAAATGAGTTGGATGGTCTCAGCTCTGTCCCCAATGAGCAGCAGCAGTAGATCACTTTGCAAAAATGAGCCACGCGTAATTTGGCACCACTGACAGAAGACTCACTCGCAGCAGCTCAGGGCCTTGCAGGCTTGAGATAATGTGCTGCTAAAATCACCTCTTGACCCTAACCCAGGAGGTTCCTCCAGGTCACGAGGGAAGAGGGGGGTAGCAGGCCACTGTGAGATACCTTGATAAATGTACAAGCCCCTACAAGTCAGCCTGGCACGCCTGCACCAATGTAAGCTGCTCTGTTTATCACAGGAAGAAGAATATGTTTCCTGGGTTGTGTTAGAGGACTCCAGACTTCTCATTTTGGCTGCCTCCTCCTTTTTCCCCTCCAGTGCAGCGAGCCCACTGTAGTGAATCAGTGGCCCTGACGGAGTGCAGAAGCAGGCTGCATGCATCTCCTTGTGTTGGAACCGGCAGAGAAAATCGGACACTGGGACAAACAACCATAAATCAGGACTGTCCTGATTAAATCAGGCATGGCTGGCAAGTAAGTTATTAGCCGCCTGTGAAACTAATTGTGATACTGATACACTCAATTTTGCTGTGTCTTTCAAACACCGGTTGTGATGGGAAACAGCTGTTAGAACCTCCCCCCCCCCCAAAAAACAAGAAAGGGAGAGAAAGGAAAAAAAAAAAGAGAGCAAGCTTACGATTCAGAATCATAATAAAGTCTGTCTTCTCTATTCGCTTGCACAAAAGCTCTTATACTCTTCTATTCTCCTCTAGACAATTACTCCCAGCAGGCAGGGTCACTTAGGATGAGTACTATTGCATTTAAAGTTCATCTACTGAAGGGGGGAAAAAGGCAGAGAAATAAGAAAAAGAAGAAAAAAATTTTCTTCCCATTAATGTGTGAAAAAATGGCAGGTTTAAAATGGGTTAGAAATTCAGGTTAAAGCAAAAAAAAAAATTGTCACATGACATCAGTAGGAGAAAAGATTTTATTCAGTGGTATTGTTTGACTGAAAACTTCCTTCACAATAACACCAATGCCAGGATGAAAAAAACAGTGTTTATTTGATGCCTGGATGGGGCAACCGTTATGAGCAGTTAGCATAGAAAAAAAGGGATGTTTTGAAACATGTCAGAAGGAGAAAGGGCCTAATCCTGCTTTGGTGGAAGCTGGTGGTAAGCCCTCCACCAACTCCCATGTCGCCTGGCAGGCCGTGCTTCACTGGACACAGAGGGCTGGGCATTCACTGGACATGAAGGGCTGGGCACGAGCTGGCAGTGTGACCCCCTATGTAGGCTGCAGTGAGAAAAGTGTGTGGTTTGGCCAGCTAAAACCTATTGCTGTCAGGAGTTTGCTCAGTCACTCAAGCCAGGGGCAGGTAGTTCGTAGTGCTGTAGTTGTTGTAATGGGTTTAGATAGGAGCCAAGCAGGGTTTGTGGAGAGGTTGTTACTGGACTGAGAAACATAGCTCAAAAACCAGACAGGATTTTGAGTGTACAGACCCTTCTTCAGATCTGAAAAGGAATCAGCAAAGCCTAGCTTGAAATCTGTTGCTTGGCTTAGCCTCAAAGAAGATTTTTGAGACCCAAACTCTGTTTTTTTTTTTTTCCAGAAATACTTAATCTAGTATAAAGTATTATCTCTCTTTTTTACACTTCTAACTGCCATGATGAATACTCATGCCTGAAAAACACCTCCCATAAGGCAGAACATACCTGCATATGCAACTTGTGGAATTTGAAGATGCTTCCCTCATCAGAATATTAATTCTTGGTGATTTTGTGCCTTGGCTGAAGCCACTGCAATGGGCCACTGTTGGAGATTAGACTCTTCCAGCACTTGGTTTGAATCCCTGTAGCCTCAGATACTTTATAGCTCCTATTTTAGCTTTTTGACACTTTTCCTTCTTATCTTGTATCTAGCTAGTCTGTCTTTCTATTGCTGTTCATTTTTTTTCCCAAGTTATATTTTAGCTATAACAGTGGAAAGAAAATGACATGCATTAGCTAATAACAATATGACTGCACTATGAGTTTGGGAGAGATGGAAGGAAAAAACAAATCACTCACGTTTCAAGAATCTAACCCCATCCTCTCAGCTTCCACAGTAATATCTCTGGCTTCCTGTTTGCAAACCAGAGATGTTTATTTACAACGTCTTTCTAGACAGCTTTTCAATGTATAATGCTCATGTCATTACATAATGGGTCATAAATGATGTTGGTTGTCATAGAAAAGCACAAAGTCATCAAATATTTTCTTGGTTTTTTGTTTGCCTTTTGTGGCAGGATTCAGAGTTGTCTGCAGTTGGGAAAAAGGTAAATCATCATCTTTCCAGTAATTCCAGCCCTGTTGTATTCAGTCTGTCAGGAGTTTATGAGTGAGGTGATCCTGATGTTGAACATTCTGGTTGTGTTTTTCTCAGTGGCCCTGCTGTTTTAGGCAGCTCATCAGCTGTGTGCCCTGAGAAAGCCAGGCAAAGGCTTGTTTGTCCATGGCTTTGTGAGAAGAATTGGAACATGACAATAGAAATACGAAACCCTCAACCATTTTTTTTTTTTTCCACATATAAGGCTAGGTACTGAGTCAGATCCTGGAAGTTCCTACTACTGCCCATGAAAAACTGACAATGGTTGCTGAAGGTGTTCATGCATTTTCTGATATGAACTGTAGGGAAATTATATGAGAGCAATTTTTTTTTTTGCAGTGTTGAGATGAAGCTGCCTGGTTTAATTTCCCTTACCTGTAGCTAACGTGGGGACCAGAGAGATGTACATAATATGCACAGAGGATGCAGTCCTTATTCCTGAATTAAACTAAGACCTGGCTCTCTCATAGACTTTGAGCTCTGCTGGATCCCCATGCCCTCTCTTTGTAGGGCCTTCATTTGGCAGCATTACAAATTGTTCCTTGTCTCGGAAACCTGTGGGGAGAAGGAAAGGAGCCCTTAACCGAGGATACTGGGTTGAAATTTTGCCTGTGCTTGCAACAGTATATATTGGATATAACTCCCCTGAAGCTGGTGGTGAAGCTGCTATTCTTTCCTCTGAACAAATCAATTCCTATCTCTAAAAATAAGTGAATTAGAAAAGAAATAAAGCTACCATTTATAAAATAAATGTGTTTATTTGGTAAACATTGTATCCTGTGTATGAACTTTATCGATACCAGCTCTACCTAAATTCTTCTTGATCTTATTAAGGAAAAGGCAGAAGGATTTTGCATACTTTGGCTAAATCAGGAGACCTTTTTATTCTCTTTGCCGCAGTAATGACAAATAAACCACCATCAGGATAAAAGGCATTGACAAAATACGTCCATACAAAAGACACACAAAACTTTCCACTTTTCAATTTTTTTTTTTTTATTTGGAAGGGCACTGAGAGTCGTTTCTGAACTGCCTGAAATAGATGAGCCTCCTGGATCAGAAATGCAGCTCCGTTAATGTCAGACAATCCCCATCTTTTGTACACGCCACCTAGAGAGCTTGTGGGTACCTATGCAGAAAGAAGAGGGTTTCATGACTAATTCTTATCAGCACCAGAGGTTATTTGCTGTGGTCCTCTGCATCAATGCACAGTAGGGTGTTGGTGAGTACCCGATAAAATTTCCAGCCACACACAAGGAAATGCTGGACTAATAAAGTGTTCTTTTTAGTGCATTGCAGAGACCAAAGGCTTTATCTTCCCCTCTGAGGAAATATACAGCTGTCACAAGTAATATTGCTGAAAAAGTTTTCAGTTACTATGCAAGGTCAGATTACCTGCATCTTTCATTATCTAGGTGGGTGATGAAAAGTCATTGAGATCTATCAAAACTGAGGCCTCAATTTAGCAAGGTGGCTAAGCAGGTAGCTGGCTTTGCTGGGACTCTCTGCCTACACTCAACCAGACGTGTGCTTTATAAGGCTGCTGAATTTGAAACTAAATTACAAGTAAAGTTCTTGAATGCTGTCTTGGAAATTAGATGCTCACACTTGCAACCAGAGATTGTAAATTACGCCAATATTATGCACAAGAGTGGGGTATGTATGTGTTGGTGTGAAAGGAGAAAAAAAATGTGTGTAGAAGAGCAGTAGAAGCAAACACTCTTCTGCAACACTATGTGCATTTTGCATGTGTACATTGCATTTGTGTACTGCCTGAAGAAGCCTTCGGAGATGCACATTGCATGAAACCACTACCCATCGTCTATGCTGAATTTTTATTGCATAACTCCCACTCCTAGGAAAAAACCCCAAATAAATCTAAAAGTACCAGCCCTGCTATGAGTTCCAAACACAGTTCTCATTTCAGGATGCTGGCATGCACTTGTAAAACATTTAAATACCTATTGGTGGATAAGAAAATCAATATACTTGTGAGGTGACTAAGTAACAAAATATATTAGAATTGATGTTACAATTAGGAAAAAAAGAAATAAATTGTTTTTCCGCTCATTAATATTTGGATAAATATTTATGAATGTATAAGACAAGCAAGCACTGCCAACACTAGATCTTTATTATGCCAGGCATGGGAATAATTCAAGCATTTAGGCAGCTGCAGGTTGAACTTAACCCCACTGGCTGTTCAGCTGAATTTGATCTGGCCCCAGGAAAATGTTGCTTTTTGAGGTGGCTCAGGCTGTGTGGTTTCTGTGCGGTTTTTGTTTGGAAGAAAAGGAATTAGACAGTCTGCAGGTAACAGGCTTCTGACAGTGAGCTGTGTTTGCCTTGACAGATGTGTTCTGGGCAGAGTGATGCTCAGGGTGTAGTTGTTTGCTCCCTAATAGACAGGTCAGCCAGATAGGAAGGATTTGCAGGAGCAGGGTAGGCCAGGGAGTTATTTCCAGCCTGGAAGCAGCAGTAGGCACTCCCTCAGGACGGGTCTCTTCTACTGGGGTCTCATTTTTGTCCCTCTGTTTCTCATTAAAGCCCTCAGATCCAGGCCCCTCAGTGCACATGGTGCATATGAACCCTTTTGCCCAGGGCTGTATGCAAGCCTGCTTGCTCCTTGTGCAGGGTGGTCATCTTTTCTCAGAGGACAAGCCCTACCTGTCTTACCCCTGCACAGGCAAGCTGGGCACTCTGCTATCCAGTGAGGTGGCTTTTGTGGACTATTAAGGGAGGAAAGGACATTTCCTTTATACAGTGCTGTCCTATACATGTGGGAGAGGAGAAGGGGTGATGGAGAAGAACTGGGGTGATCTGACCACCCACAGCCATTTCTCTTTTCTTCATGGTGACTGAGAGCCTGATATTCACTTTTTTTTTTTTTTCCAAAGAAGAAAAGAGTGATGGCTTCATTATGTTCAGGCAGTTTTTGTAGCCCTTGTCTCTAGTTCCGGATGCGAACCAGAACAATAGGTGTTTTGGAACCTGAGGAAAAAACTGGCTGGCCGACGTGGCTCAAAATGTAATTTTGTAGGGGCGCGCATCAATAACGCGACTACGACGCTGTACGGATATTACGCAGGCAGCCTTAATACGCTCGTATGGCATCCGGATTGACAAGACAGACCATCATGGCTCCAAAGGGTCAATAAAACATGCGCCATGAAGGACTTACACAATAGACAGTAATGGCTTCTTTGGAGCAGTTACGGTCTATTGGGTCAATAATAATCCACTTTTTAAAGAGTGCCAAAATATGAATTTACACAACGGGCCGTAATGGCTCCTGATCTATCAGATAAATGATATGAATTATCAGCATTAGAGCCCACACTGCAGTGGAGGTTTACCTATTAGAGTGGATAGAATAAATATTATATGCTTCAAAATATACTTTCATATTCAAAGGTCTGATTTCTTAAAAACATCTGTCGGGAAGAAGAAAAATTAGAAAAAAGCCCAAACTCCAGTCATTATACCTGTAAAATAAATAGCATAGATCAGGAAATTTAAACCTGAGACTATCTGTAGAAGGTTATTGTAAGTTTTCACTCAGTGTTATTTTTAATTAAATATTGCAGCAGCATTTGCCACATATATTAAATTTTTTAGTCATTTATTTTTCTGCTCAGGTTTGTCTATGAACATTTTCCCATACTGGTAATGTTTTCTATACAATTGCATCTTTTCTTCTATATTAAGAGCTAGTTACCTGAGTAATGGTTTGCAAGATCCAGATTGCATGTTATACAAAGAGGGTTGGTCTGAATATATGCATTCAAGACCAAAAATCTGTTTAAATAACATATGTTCTGTTTGTGGCCACCTATCTGTTTCTATCAAGGAAGATGAAAGTCCTTGTCTACACTGTTTTAGCTGCACAATCAAGACAGAAACCCTCAGCTGACGTTTGCCAGCAGGTGGTGACACACAGCAACAAGCTCCAATGGCAGCAACATATCCCTGCAAAACCTGGAGAAAATCCAGGCTTCAGAAAAATGAAATATGCCTTCAGTTTGGGAAGAAATAATGATGGATGTCCATCAGCAACACATGTGATGATTTAGTCTCCTTGCATGGCAAGAAGAAGTATGTTCAGTCGACAGCAGGTCAAAAGTTTTCCTTGCTGTTTCTCTGCATTTCCTTCTTGTTATTACGAAACACTTGGCTTGGCTGTGAAATATACTTTTAATTAAAAGATAGGAAAATCATAGTAAGACAGCGGCAGCAGAGAGCTGTTAGAAAGCCTGCTGTCTTAGCTCTCGTAATAAACATAACGCGAAGGATAGGTGCACACAAAGTCTGAAGTGTTTTGCTGAGAATATATATACAGCAACTTGTCCAAGTCCTTTCAAAGAGAAGTGTAAATAGTGTTTTCTGCTTGTCTGTGATTTCCCCGTGCTTTTTAAAACTTCACGTGTTTTCCTTTCTGGTCTCACACCCAGGTAAACTTGTTTGAAAGACCCGCTGCTTATACTAAACACCATCACTCAGTTTATGGTAGGTTAGTGGGCAAATAATTCTCCTGTAACAGACAAGATGAAAAATTAGTACAGAATCGTGGCTGGATCTGTCACCTTTGTTTTCTATCATGCTGTGATTTCCAGGCATTTAGAATTCTCTGGATTCCATGCATACATTTTGTACACATTATTCTACCTTGAACAACATGTCCTTGAAAAGAAATTGGGGTGCTCACAGCATTTGAAGTGCAATAACTTAACCGAGGAAAATACAAGTCTCGTCCTGCTTAGCAGGGAGCTGAGAACAGGATGAAAATATAAAAATACTGAGAATTTTTTCCCCCTTCACAGTGTCTGTTTCCTGCAAGTATCTACCATCTACAATATTGACTGTTTTATCAGGCAGCAGGTATCTCTATCAGTCTATCTTGAATTGTCATCCAACAGGAGATTAAACGCTGCCTGCCTCCTTCTTGTGATTTTCAGTCTTCACATCGCAAAGTTTTCAATCAAATTTCAGCGGTGTACATTTTAGCTTAGAGAACTCGTGGTACTTATCTTCCCAAAGCAGGTGATTTAGACCATGTTTACCTTGTACAGTTCCAAGATATCTCTCGGCAAACCTGTCCACATCTCAGGCCTTGAAATTATTCCTAAGTTAGGGGTTTTTTTTTTGCTTTTCTCTGTTTCCCTTTCTCTTGCCCTCCACAGGCAGGCCACCAGCCAAACAACACAAAAACAGCACAGGTCCTGAAGAACAGACACACACCAATTTTTGAAAGACTTGTATCAATGTGACAGTTTTCTGTTGTTAGCTTTTTCAAAACAAAAGCAACGTGACGACTTACAGCCTTGTTCTGAGAAGCTTCCTCCTTAGTAATCTTTGCAGTGCCCTTATCACAATGTGGTTTCACCCCACGAATCAGCTCAAGACCAGGAGGATGTCAGCTGGGTGAGCATCTCGGTTTGCATCAGATACCTGAGGAAGTTGTGGGCTGGGAGGTATCCTGTAAAATAAACTACAGCTCCATTTGTAAGGAATCCAGTGCGAGCAAGCCGACACTGAAAAAAGGTCTTCTCTGCCAATTAGCATATTTTCCTCATAGTATTTTGATAAACAGACTAACTAGAATTTGAATAAGCATAAACTTGAGACTAAAAGATGCTGGAAAGGCAATTCGAAACAATCACAAATGCCAGACTGGATTTTTGTGGTTTATTCTCCATGCAAAAGAGATAGAATACAGAATAACTAAGAGTGAGTCTGCTAAGGTAAAGGAATGAAGGAATTGGAAATTATAGTTAGAGCCCTAACTGGTCTCTCACCACCTAGTACTCTGAACAAACTGGCATACGGCAGTCAGGGCAAGGTCTGGGAGCAAGGTCTGTCCACCTATTCTGGCCACTTAGAACTGCATAAAAAGACCACAGAGTGGTAAAATGGTCCACAGACCAGTATAGACCATATTTCTGTCTGCAAAAGAATTGAGAGTGCAAGTACAGTTCCAGAAGGTCAGAGGTTGCCTTTCAAGGACTTTCTCCTTGGAGTGAGAGGAACATGACCACTTTTTTTTGGTATGGTGCCGCTCAGCTAGGTGCTCCCAGACACCCAGGCAGCACCATGAGCCTAGGGCTGGCATTTGGGATGGATGAATTTCCACAGCGTGACGTGGCCTGCCTCCATCTGAGTGCTCACCCTAGGGGTGGGATGAATATGAGAAATGCAATTCTGGATACAGTTTTTACGAACAGGGCGAGAGTTTAATCCTGAACTCCTACTTATTCTAGAAGACCCGAGAGGCTGTTACAGTAATTTGATGCCAGCTGGGAAGAGGCAAACACCTCCCAAGTCAGTGCTTTGGCCAACAGCCTGATGACAACAGAGGGTTCCCATCAGGCAAGAGAAATATTCCAGAGGGTGATACCCACTAGAGTTCATCTGCTTCATGCTGTCAGGGCAGCGTGAAAGAGAGTGAAGTGACAGGCGAGTTGGCCCAGCTGCTTCTTCATGAATATCTGAGATTCTTGCCTGGTGTAAGTGGAAACTATATGAACACATCAAAGAGGAAAAGACACTGAAAATTGAAAGGCAGTGCCTAGATGATTTTTAAAAGAGTGAATTTGGCTCGATCTAATTCACTTCTTCCATATGCGAAATGGAGTAGATTGAGGTCATAGGAGTGAAACAAAATTGCTTTGTTGTTGAACGTGGAAATTAATTTTTTTTGTAATCTTTTGCCTGCATTTTGTGCTTCTTCCTTCCCTTTCCACAAGTACAAGCAAGCAAAAGTGCCTGTGGCCAGGCTGCAGGGAGAGGATTATGGCACAGTCCAACCCAAGCATCAGCGTGGCTGAACTCTGTTCGGGGGTACCTTGTTGGCAGGCGTCCATGGACAGGGTGAATGAGTGTTAAATGCTGATGTTTATGGTTCCATAAACTCAAAAGAGAGCACAAGGTGTGAGCTGATACACAAGATGTAGATTACCGCCACTTTTAGTAGTACTGCCTTCCCCTTATCTGAAAGCTTCTCCTTACAGAACCAAAGTCCTGCTGGAAGGATTGTAATCTCAGAGTTTGGGAAATGGTGCAGACCTTTTGGTTCCAAAAGCCCAAAATATATGATTGTGGCAAAATAAAACCCATTCTTTGTCACCCAGTGCTCTCACCTGATAATGTCACAGAAGCAGAGCCCAGGGCAGTAGAGATGCTTCCTCTGTCAGATGGGATGGATGGGTTGTGCGAGACAGAGGTGGGGGAAGCAATGGGGCACTGAGAAGTGCCTGGGAGGGGAAATGAGGAGAGAGCAGATTCTGTGAGTTGGGAAAGGTCTGCTGTGGACTGGCACAAAAGAAAAAGGGACAGATACCAAAACTGGAGTAATAGTGTATGATATATGTGAGAGAGGCCAATTTGGACATTTTTGAGTGCTTGCTGTGCAACTTTGACTTATTTTAATATTTGTGTATGTGTATGAATGGGATAAAGAGAAAATAAAATTGTTATGTAGGTTGGTATTCTACCACTTAGCTTATCATTGGCATTGAGTAATATTGAATATGTGACCCCTTTAATATGCTTAGACCAGAAGATGGGTGTGATTTCTATTGTTGGGATATATCTGAGAGCAAAAATTTTAAGAAATCTGTGATTTGGGATACAGGGTTTTTTTTTCCTTTCCTGCTTGTTCTCTACGTTAAAGTAAACAGGACGTTTCTCATATAAACAGAGATTTTTGTGGTTTCAAATTTAGCTCTCAATGGTAGCATTATTACCAAAGCCCTCAATCTCAAGCCATGGAAATCCCAAGATGATTTCCATTTCAAGTCCCATCAAAATGCTAACAGCAGTTTCCCAGCACCCACTGCACTGAGCACATTGGGCAGCTGAGGGACACAGGGATTGCACTGATTCCTTGGAACTACAAACCCTCAGCTCAGATGCAAGCACCAAAGAGAAATGCTGCTGAGAGAGGGAGGAAGAGAGGGGAGGGAGGAAGGGCATGAGCCCTAATGTGCAGAGCCAGCAGTAAGGACCATTTGTTTGTAGCAGCTTTCCTAAATTTTGAATGAAAGGAACATATTTAACAGGCTATGTTTTACTTGTGTTGAATCCTGCACTTGAGTCTTCTGGTGCTTCAGAAAATGCATTTGAAGGTGGCTGAGGTATTTCAGTTTGACAAATAAACTAAGCTGTGGTTACTTTCTCAGTATGTTTTGTGTCACGGTGCTAATTTCCCATTCACTTGATTGGGATGCAATGATTTCACGACAATGTCAGTGCAGGTCTATGGAAAAGACATTATGGTGTCAAAATGAAATGAAACAATGTTAATTTGTCTATGGAAACTGTGTTCCACTGCCAAATTGAAACATAACCCTCAGCTCAGCCACCTTGAGATTTGGCACTCCTGCGCTATTGAAGGACCCCGCCACACTGGGTGATTTTACAGCAGCGCACTGGGAAACTACAAATCTGGATTAAATATTGGAGGAGGTAGGACTATTTGTTTTGTTCTGTGAAATCACAACTGTATAGCATTTCCTAATGTTACAAGGGCCTTCCACATGTGCCGCAGTACCTAAAGCCCAGGGAGAGGGTGGGAATTGAGGGGAGAAAAAACGTTTTGGCAACATTTACTCAGATTTCTTTTGGCTTCCATTGGCTCTCAGCACATCTCATTCCTAATGTTATATTAATTGATCTTTTTTAGGTGAAAAATATTATTAGATTTTACAGTGTTCACAGCACCTAACCAACATCTGGGACACTGGAGCTCAAATTAAGCAGTACTCTAAATCGAATTTCGGTTTTAATTCCACCAGGATGTTGCATTTCTAGTAAAACAAGAATTTGAACATAAACCAGGATCCAAAGTGTAAGGAATACAATAATGAAAAAGAATAATAAGCAAGCTGAAATCAAAAGACTGGCTGAGAGAGCAAAGAAGCAATATGTAAAGGGATATAGAAAAACATAAATAAGTATTTTCTCTGTTGTTAGGGGTCTATGGAGTGATAGAATCTACTTATCAATCATAGTTTGTCTTTTGTTTTATGTTCCTGGACAGTATGACCACCTTTGAAAAAAGGGTGATCTTTGATCTCCTGCCCTGGGGTGAGCACCAGCAGATGTTCTTTTGTTCTTCTCTCCATATTCAGTGTCCCTCACCTCCTAAAGCTGAAGTGTGGTCCCCAAAACTGACAGGTGTTTCTCTGTTTGATTGCAAAAAGATGGATTTAGGCTAAATGTGACCTGAAACCTTCAAAGTGGAAGGGCCTCCCAGCATGCTTGCGAACTGGTGGGAGGGAAGGCTGCTGTAACATCTGTGCTTCTGGGAATATTAGCAAATCACACACAGATGTCAAGAAGAAATAGGCTTGGCCAGTCTGTTAGGAGGGACTCTAGCACCCTCTTTCATCCTGGGTGAATGTCTGGGGTGATTCTGTATGCTGAGCTTCTCAGCAATTTTTTTTCCTTATTTGTGAGATGTGTGTAATGGCACTTCCCTGCCTTTTAGAGATATTAGGGGGAAGAAATAAATTACAAGTTTTGTGGTGCCTGAGCAGTACTATAAGACAGTCATGTGAGGACATATGGCATCATGAGCTGGGGTGGGCGGAAAGGCTAATCACATGAGCACTATATCTTAAGCAAGCCAATCCTTTCTTTACCTGTGCCTCAGCTGGCATAAAAATCTGACAGTGGCTAACGAAAGCAATGAAGTTATCCAATCTTATTGATGGCTATGGAGGTTTCTTGGACATGAGGAGCTCTGTGTTCTACTCTTGTATATTGATAAAGTTGTCTCTGGGCTGTGCACAGCATTTCTAGATGTTCACTGAAGTCCCAGAGCCACAGGCCCTCCTGAGAGTCCAATTACTGCTTCAATCTCACTGTGTGAGATTGAAGTGGTACGCATTCCTTTTCTTGCATAAAGGTCCTTCTGCCTTTCATCATTCCTCAGGTAGGAAGCATGAATTTGTTGAATCTGGTGGATGTGGTCATGCTGGTCATTTCCTGGAAGACGCCAAGTACTCTCCTCAACTCTGAGAGGCAGACTGAGAGGGGCATTAGTGTTCACATGAATTTTTAATGCTCAGTTGTCTTGCACAGGCTTTCATGCACCAAACTACGATCGGTATTGCTGCCCCAGGACAGGATGGCATGAGACTCTTCCCCCATCCCACATCCATTGGACCCCCTTCTCTCTCCAAGTGTTATCCATCAAATCACTGTTGAGAACTCCCTGTAACTTCTCCATGAGTTGCATGCTGCTCCAGTCACAATTTTTCACAGAGATTCCCAAGCTATCTGAATGCCTAAGAGGAAGCTTTTGGCTTTTCAGGCACGATTTACACATTGTTTTGAAGTAGTTCATGTTGCACTAGTTATAATTGTTAAGATGTGCAACCCACAGCTGCAATGTGCAATCCAACTTCAAATTTATTGGGAAGAACTACAACATGAAGTATTGCAGACCTCCCAGCTTGTTTCAAACAGTGAAGAAAAGTCATTGAAATATCCTGCTATACAGGTTGGGATTAAAATATAGGAATCATCTGTGCTAAATGAGGAAGACAAATTCACCATATTTTAAGCGTGCTTTATTCAGTGTGAGGCACACCCTCAAAATTATTTTTTTTTTGTTCAAAAGCCGGAGGATTTCTTCCTTTCCAAGGTTTTCTCTCTCCCTCTCTCTCCCACACATACACATACATGCTCAGGCACACATACACACGAGCACACATCTTCCCTTTCTCTGGGTGTAAAGCATGGTGGACATCTGGTTTCCAGGCTCAGCCTTCACCCCCACAGACAAAGAACAACGTCATTGTTTGAATATGTTCTGTAGAGGTTGACATTTGGGGAATTTATCTGCTATCCTCCAATAACTGAGACCATTCCAATACTTTTGTGCAGTGTGTAAACCGCAGATTAATTGCATAAATTATATGAATTATCCTAAATTTTTTGGGTAATGTTTGCCCTGTCAACACTGTAATTGAGATGACTGGGCATGTGGAAAGCCTGCATGTGCAAGCAACAATCCGTGATGCAGATGCGGAGGCAATTTGCATCCACCTCTGCTTAAAATGAGTCCTGCAAAGACTGTATTCTGCAAGTAGAATAGGTAACGTGAGACTTTGATCAAAACAAAAAAAGCAATTGCGATATAGTCTTCCACAATGTTATGGAATATGGAGGGGTCTGCAGCTGTCTTCCAAATGCCAGGTGGACTTCCAGTGTGTGTGTGGTGGTGGGGGAAAACATTAAAGTTACAGATTTCAGTGTTTCAGCAAAAAAAGCTCTTTGCTGTTTGTGAAATCAGACACAGTATTAAGGGGAAAAAACCTCCAAACTTTTAACTGCTTTGTGTCCACATCAGCTGAAATCTACTGTCAGCAGTTTGGACCAAGTGGTGACGCCTCACACGATGTATCCCACAGGTCATGTCAAACCTGCCTTGTCATTTCGAAGAGGTGTTAGTGCAATATCTGAATTTGTGATAGAAGCGAGTAGATCAATGACCCAGAGTATTCCTTTACATCAACAAACAGAAGCAAAATATCCATAACAGTGGAGTAATGTCTTAGAGGTTATGTTTAAAGTGCTGAGAACTAAAAACACAGGATTCTCAGGAAATCACATCCCTTCTGCTCCTAGTGAAATGGAAACCAGAACAGAGGATGGTAAAAGCTGGCACCCACTTGAGCTCAGAGACTTTCAAGGAAGCTGCAGTTCTCACTTCACATAAGCACTGTGTGGCATTATGTGGCATTATTATTAGCAATCCCTACTTGCTTTGAAATAAGGGCAAATCCAGACACTAAGGCTGATTCAGCCATCAAATGTGCCATTGTTGTCTCAGTTTTTACTTTTTTCCTTCCCAAAGACCCCTAAATACTCTAGTGTTTCCAGCAAGACTTAAATATGGACAAGAGGATTTTAACATGGGTTTATTTCTGTACCTCCCAAAAATTTCATTCAGGCTTTCCCAAGTCTGTATAAGTGCTCAGAGTCACTGGAATGGTCTTGTTACCAAAGGTAAAAGGGTGTCGATAGTTATTCAATGCAATCTGTATAAATTAGGCATTTGGGGAATGAATACAGCCTCTGACTTAGGAGGAGAATTCCCTTCTGTGAGATACTTGAGTAGTGAAGGAACTCAGGCTTGGAGCTCTGGAAGACATGGAGCAGAGTGCAGGACAGGAAAGGAGTGTGAATGTCTAAACCAGACAAGATTTGTTTCCAAAGGAGAAATTCCAGTGTGCCTCCACATGCTTTTAAAGTGAGGGGCAAGTGAAAACTTGATTTTGTTACAGTGAAAAGAAAAATTCCCATTGTGTTCAACAGGACTGGGATTTCATCCAAGACCTCCACATCATTCTAAGACACTCACGTAGCCCACAGTTAATCTTTTAGAAAGAGTATTCTGTTTCCAGAAATTATCAATGTTTTCTCATTTTCTGACTTCATCATCTGCAATGCCCCTGTCATGACTTCTTTTTATACAACACATTTTTGTTCTTTATTTTTTCTTTCAGTCTTGCACATACCATCGTTATGCCCCCAAAGATCAAAGATTCATAGCATAAGGTAAAAATAACTACTTGCAAATAATAGATACATCCTTTTTCATAAACTTTATTATAGTACTTAATAAAGTAAAATACCTGGATAAAATCTGGAAGTTGGAGAAATACCAAATGTGTTCTTGAGTTGACTTGGGACAGGATTTCACCCCACAATTTTATGAGGAATATTTAGCACACAGGCATTCCACCCCATTGTATCTCCACCCCCATATATTTCAAAGCAAGAACAGAAGGCAACGCAAAAGTAGCTGCCACCATGCACAAGATAATTCTTTCAAACATCTCTCAGCATTCTAAACCATAATCTAAACTTATGTCCACATAACAAATAACAGCCCTTTGAAATGAACTGAGAAACTGTAAAGCCATTAAGAAAATGTGCCATTAAGAAAAGGATTTCAGCATTTCCTATGAAAAAGGTTCCCAATGTATGTATTTCCACATGTTCAGAGAAATGATTAAAGTGTTTATAGCTTTTGTAATTGGTCTCTCTCAATTTAAAAATATAGGCTTTTTTTAACGTTACATTTCTCTGCCGCTCTTTGTCTAGAATAACATTAATGAAGTCCCATTTTCTAAGTTGCCGAAGGTAGGAAATAGGGAAGCGATGTGTTTAAGAGAATACGTTGTTGAAGCACGCCGTCTGTCTGCCCATATTCCAGCAAACACGGCCTCCCCTTAATGTGTCCATTAGCCACAGCGCGCTCCTGCGGGCTCTGGGGCTGCCGCGCTTCCCGTCATGCTGCAGCGCATATGGCAGCAGGGAAAGGGGGCTCATTGTCTCCTTCAGAACACCCTCTGCGTGCTACTGCCCAACACAGTGCAGGGTGTTTGGAGGAAGGCATGTAATGTTTTCTCCCTCTTTGGGTCCAGCGGAGGGTGGTCAGCACCCTGAGAAAGCCAAACTCCATCCCAAATCCCCAAAAGCAGTGAAAACAAGGAGAGCACTGCTAAAGCAGTCCCTTTCCAAAGCATATCCAGCCCTTTCTATAAGAGCTTTTGCTCTGCTCTGGTAAATGCTATAAACATACTGGCTGCATTGATAGAAACCACATGTATGGCCTATTGTTCAATGAGTGAGTGAATCAGTAACAGCTTGGTCCTGGAGGCCAAAGCCACTTTCATCACCTACAGATCGTGGCTTTTGGAGTGGTTTGTGGCTCCTCTAGGTCAGTCCAGAATAGAAAGAGAAAGATTTTCACCCAGATTCTAGATGAATATATTTGTTTCATAGATAAGAATATATGCATAGATATAAAACTTCTTTTTTTTTGATAGCAACTGTCAATCAGGTCACATGTAAATTTTTTTCATTCTATTATTTTCTTTTATGCTGTTAATATAAAGCTTTAGGTTTTGTTCAATTTGTAAAAGCATATATCAAATGTTTCGTTATTTCTTTTCATAATATCCCAGGAGAGGGTGTTTTACCTTTCCTTTTGTAAATTATCTTAAGTAGAAATTGTCAATCTGGAATTGACAGGTATTTGTTACAGAAAACAAGGCATTGTTCCTACTTTGCTTCATCCACCAACACAGGTGCTGCTGTCATATGTCACAACAATGGGGAAACTTATTAAACTATAAAGAGCAATAATACTGTATTATAAAGATATGAGGGTGAAAAAGTCTTAAGATGTGTTTGCTGGCTGGAGGTATGAAATCCTATCCTTCATGTAGTTGATCTGACAGTGCTCTGACACTCCCACAAACCTCTTCTTTCCCAGCTTCTTCTTCCAGGAATGTCCTTATAAACTAGTGACATTCTCCCTCTCCCCCTCCCTAAAACTATCAAATAACCGTAGGACAGAAGCATAACTTGATCAGTGAGGTTATTCCTCACCTGTTGAATTGCTGAAGGAGAAAGGACATGGATTTTGTGGAAGCCAGGATTACCCTGGTCTAATTACAGAAAGTCTGGGCCAGTCGCTGGATTATATTGTGGAATGTGTTGTGACCAATGCAAATATCCACAGGCAATTCTTCTGTCAAAGGCTGGCCTAGATACAGGGAAATTCCTAAGCAACTTGCTAAAGAGTCCCTGTTTTGTGAGCCTGTCAAAGGAGGCGACAGTGGTCTTTGCTGGGCTGGTGGTGCCACTGACCCTGGGCTGTGGCACTGTTGGCTGGAGAGAGTTGTAGCCTAGAAAAGGCCTGAGCTGCAGAATCTGGGACAGGATTCAACTTGCATCACCCAATATTGGGGTTGAATGTGAGCAAATTAGAGCGTTGCCATCCTCTGACTGGCAGCAAATCAAATGAGTTCTTTGGGCTTTTTCCCTTCACCACAAAGAACAGCAACAGCAACAAATGCTGGGAGAGGAGAGAAAGAAGTGACATCATCTGCAGAAAAGTTTTCCTTTTTTTTCTGCCTGAAGTACTGTTTTGATTTCCAACTGCATCTCAGGTAAGAATGAAACATGATATTGGATTGAATGCACCAGCTGAGTGTAAATGGAAATATGTGCAGTTGAGGAGAGGAAGAGACAACACTATGCTGCGTTTTTGATATCTTTCTGATATTTGTAGAGACCAAGCAGCTCCTGGCCTAGCTTCAAATAGCTGAAAAATTGGTCAAGTAATTTTAATTGTCTCAGTCTCAGTGGGATCATGGCAGTTGCTGGGGTTATATGGAATACTCTGTAAGCTTCCACTACTCCCACCCCTCTGTACTCTAGCCCTTCCCCAAAACCCCATCTTTCCTCTTCTGTGGTATGGGAGAGCTGGTGATTTGGAGCCAGCTACACATGCTTTATGCTTCCTGAAGATTAAAACCCATGTGTAATACTTCATAGTCTGTCAACAGCCAGCTTGGGAAAGAGACCAAGGACTAGAAAGCCAAAACCAGACTGTTAGATCAATCATGGCCAAGATGTGCTTCTCACTTATAAAAGCTAAAAGAAAACCAGTCAGGCAAGAAGTTTGTCCTTTGCAATGTTGGAAGACTGCTGCCCCCCATCCTGTGTCTGATTCTCTGTCTGTCAGACTATACACAAATCTGCAAGAGAAGATATTGCGCGTGTGTTTAAAATACTTCTGCCATCAGACAGGGAGAAGACTGCTGTCTACAGTAAGTATCCAGGCTTGGGATAAGTAGCCAATGATTTGTGGTCCCCTTTCTCTTTTTTTTCTTTTTTTTTCCTTTTCCTTGGGGTAGTATTAAATAGTAGTGTTAAACTATCTGCTTTTACAGAACTGAACAAAGTGGTATGTGTTCCCAAACACTAAAACCAAGTTGTCAAGACACATCCTCAGAGACAGAGGGTCTTTTTTGTTGTTGCCCAAGAATGTCTTATTTAAAATAGCATTCCTTGTAAAGATGCAAATGCTATTTCTTTTAAAATGTACCAGTACTGAGAATAAAGCAAGCAAAAGAGGAAATTAAAACAGTGACAAGAGAAGGAGGTCTGTCGAGTTGGCTTTCAACCAAATGACCTCTTGATAGATCAGCTGGGAGCCAGGAATGCATGAGATTACCATGAACTAGAAAGATTTATAGTTCTTTGTTTGGTCTCTTGGTAAGTTCTCATGTGTAGTCAGCTATATGATGGGCAGTGATAGGGGAAAATGGTGGGCAAAAGCAATCCGGAGCCCCAAATATTTATTGTGATTCCACAAACAAACCTGAAAGGAAGGATCTATTTAAAGATTTAGAGCATTTGTTTAATCTGATTAACAACAAACACCCTTACTAAGGAAAAATTTTGCATAGCCCCCAGATCTAGCTCTCTCAGGAGAAGCTATTTGTAGGCTGTAAATTTAGCTCCAATTGCATTAGGCATGTACAAGTAACACAAGAAACTCTGTCATGGAAATGGGTGTCTGGGTTTCTGTAATCACTACACAACCTTTCCTGAGCTGACCACCTGCAGAGGGAGCATCCCTCTGTGGGGATGCACGGTGGACTGCACTAGCTAAACACATCCACAGAGCTTCTCAGAAATTTGCAACTCTTACGATTTCATCTCCATAAGTTTGAATGAGTATTTCTATTTTCTCATCACCCAGGTGATCAGGAACATCCGAGCATTTGTAGTTTATGTTATCCAGATTAAAAACTAATATTATGGTGCATTAGATGCCAAGGATATTAAAATGTAAAAGCAAACAGATTACAAAATCTAATTTATGAAGCACTCTGAGATTAATAGGTAGTGTTATCAACTGGCTGTTATGTACTGGTTGTTACACCCAAGCGTATCCTGAAAGTCTGACCAGTAGAGTGAATCCAGGAAGATGGAGTGACCCCAGATATGTATACCTTGTTAAACAGCAAAGCACACAATTTTACATTGGGTTGAAAATCCTTTTTGCTAATAATGGGACCCTAGAAGTCCAAAACAAAACAAAAAAACTTTAAGCACAAGTAACAAGGAGACCTTTAGACAAAGCAGAGATTCTAGCAACACTTGGGTTTTAAAATGCAATTATTTGCTTATTTTCCCTATGCAGTGTATATGCCATATGGGCACGTGGTATGTTCATTACATTAGTTCATTATTATTATTTATTTATTTCTTTTTAACCAATGAAGTTGTATGCTTGTCTCTGTACTGAGTAAAAATATATAAATAATCTTATGCCCCAGGACAACATCATGTGTAGCAGCACAATGATGATGTCTGTAATGTATCATTTACTAGTGTCTTTACATGCTAACTTATTCTCCCTTTCTGTTAAACCAATGAATTATATTCTCTTAGTAATTTATTCACTTGTCAAAACTGAATGTTAAGAAACCCAGAGGTCTGCCTTAAACTTATGATAGAATTTAAAGGGCAAGTATTCGAAATTCAGCTTCAAGGTGTGGACCTTTTGCACAACCTTACAAGTGCTTTCTGAGTGTTATCATTTTGTCAGTACAATTCTAACCTGATTTGCATTCTTCACATTTCTCTCTTTAACAGGCTTGAGTTTGTACTTTTATTTCTCTCTTTAACAGGCTTGAGTTTGTACTTTTAAGTTGCAAGTTACTACAGGCAACAGTTGAAGATACCTTGCAAATGCAAAATAGACACCTTTTGCTGAACATTCAGCTTTGAAACAAGAGGAGGACCAATAAGACAGAAAGGTTTTGCAAACAGAAATGTCATGACCTATGTCTTGGGGAAAAATTTTCAAAAACACAACACTAATTTCTGATACTGTTGGTTTTTGAGAGTCCTAATTGTGGTTGGGAGACGCTGAATTTTAAAAAAAATGTTGAGAAGTCCACAAGGAGAATATGCTTTGAAAATACTTATTTGTGGGAACTGAATGTCCCAATGATTTGGGCAGCTTTGGATGTTCTCTTCACAGATTCCTGGAGAATTCTGGCTAGCATGAAGGAAACCATTCATTTCTAAGGAATTTAGAAATAAAAGAAATTAGAAGTTTAGAGGATAGGAAAGGCCTTCCCACTCAGTAGAGTGCATCCATAAATATTCATGAGTATGAAGCTCATCTTAAAGATCATTACATATTCCAAGCCAGAAAGAAAACTAACTTCTGTGTTTTTAGCCTGATACTGTGTACAACCACATACTCTATTTTTATCTAGCAAGGAGTCCATCAAATACAAATGTAGCATGTACAATGATCCTTCATTCTAGCTCTAACACAGATGGTTATCCTTACAACAAATAAATAGGAAGGCTCAGAATCGAGAAAGGAAAAGAAAAATTATAACCAAGAGAAAAAAAAGCCCAGTGCGGATGATCTTGTGAGACACTACTTGATCCAACTCCCCTTAAGACCTCATATCTCAAAATCACAGTGGGATAGCAAAGTCTAGGAGCTCTTACTGGGGAATACAAATATGGATAACTGCAACTCCAAACTACCTGTTAAACACAGACATATAGTATTCTGTCAGGCAGGTTCAGGGCAGTTTGGAGTGTTTTGCTCTGCAATATACTCTCCAATTTCCTCTGGAGCTCTCCAAGTCCATGTCTTCCAGTTCCTTGAAAACCTAGGCACTCTTGAGCATCTTTGGGTTTTTTTTAAATATAATTACTCTTTATGGTCATGTTTGTGTTAGGAATAAATCTAAGCAAAGAAGAACAGCTTCCCCACTTTTATAAACTTGGACATTTTACTGTTCATTTTCCTTCCACACTGAAACATTTCTGCGAGTTAGTTTTATGTTGGACCTGCCAATGCTGGCAAGCGTGTGCTGTTGGTGCAGCATGGAGAATACAGAGGTTAAAATTTACACCCTGTCACTGTCTCTTCATGTGCATCTAATTTTTCTTCCCCATTCATCCTATGACTTCTTAGTGTTCTCATCACCAGAATCAGTAGTGTTTATTCCTACTGCTCCACGAATGCTGTAAGAAAAAATGAGATGAAGATACTAACATCTTTTTGGATCGTGTCAGGGGACTTAGGTAAACGTAAAGGAATGCTGTATGAGAAGTCCTTTCTTCCAAGCCAGGTTTGTAAGCTCACAGATTCACTGCAATCCCTTTCTCAACTCCAAAGTATTTAAGGCAAATCCAGAAACCTTGTCAGTTCCTACAGATTATCACAGTGGGCTACAAGGGGGGTGCATCGTTAAAGCATTTCCTGAGCTTCTGGACAAGCCAGTCCTGTCCTTTGTTGCCAACTTGTGGGGTGCCCTTACATAGGTTATTTAAAAGATACTTTTCAAGAGCTTGCCTGGAAACGTGGTGACAGAGAAAGGTATTCATCCGGGAACGCTTAGAATAAGTCAACTGGAGTCAGGATTATTAAATTCTCCTGCTGTCAGTGGCTTGCACTGCATAACTTGCACTGATTTGAGTAAGCCGCTTTGTTGTGGCCTCTGTTTATATTCTGGTCTTCTGAACCTTTAAGACTTTTATTATGCAAGTTTCATAACATTTAAAAGGTAAATTAGTGATAAATATGTCCACACTTAATAACTTTGAAGTAATATCTTCACCAAGCTGCAAAGATTGCAGGGATAATTCAATCTATAGATTTACAAATAATTTATTCTGTTTTTATTTTAACTAGTTTTGCTGTATGAATGAATTAAACAGCTGGCAGCTTGCCTGTCTGTTCATTGCTCTGCTCCTTTCTCTCCCATTTCTAATGTTTTGCTCTTGCCCTAGTTGCAAATATGGCATCCTTTTTACTTCACAAACATCCTCTCCAAACAAGTTAGACAGGAGAGATGCTGAAGTGTGAGGTGATGTTTCAGGGCAATTCAAAGGCACATTTTCTTATATGATTTACTAAGTGTTCTCAGAAATATTGTTTCATTTCATAACATCTCCAGTTTGGTTGTTTTTCAGGGGTTGGTTTTTTGTTTTGTGTTTTTTTGGCAATCTTCTTCCCTAGTACGGTGAAGCAGATTTCTGAATGAGGCTGATGAGATTTGTAATATACCCCAAGTTAATTTAGACAGCAGGTTAGCCCCTCAACAAAACTGTGACCCATATACAAGTCAAATCTGCTTTTTTGCTTGGGCAATGATTTATTTCCCTCTTAAATTGGCTGGACCAGTTAGTTTTTTATTTTTATTAAGTCACACTATTCTTAAATGAAACTATTGATTTAAAGTCAGCTTAGTGAGGATTTAATTTGTTTTCAGGGGATTAGAGCAGGTAACATGGGATAATTTTACAATAAAGTGGAATAGAAGCATTCCTTCACATTACCCTCACCTTTTTTTCTTGCCAGGCTGCACAGACATTACAAATTTTCAAGTGAATTGTGGAAATACATTCATAAATCAGGCCTAATTCCTCTGCCTACTTAAAGGCTATTCTAAAGAATATTTTCCTTTGACCTTGTCCATGTTTGTCCTTCCATGGGTGGATGCATCTGATAGTTCCACACAAACAGAGATTCACACAAAATATTTTTGTGTCCACGGTAGGAATTGTAAACAGGGACATATGTTGAGAAATACAAGACCAGACATGTCTTTTAATACAGTGGCTACAGAGTGTTTTAAAACACCACTGTATTGCTCACAAACAGGGATAGTTATTTTTGGTATTCCTTGAGAGTGTGTATACAGGGTGTGTTTGAGTTTTTTAAAATAGTACAGTGATTTTAATCTCTGCTCCATGTAACTTTGTGAAACCTCTTCCTTCTTTGTCATTCTGTCTTTCAATCACATCTAACACATGATCTAACAGTTTCTGGGATTTTAGCTGGTGCTATGCAGTGTGATTTTGCTGATTTGCACTCAGTGACTTGGGTAGGGGTGGGTTCTACAGCTCTTAGTAGTGTTACCCCAAGATCAGGCATCCCCCTTTTGTATGTTTCCTCTTTTTGGTGGCCCTGCTTGTTTTTCTTTGCAGTCCTCTGCTTCTGGCAACGTATCCTTGCTAGGAAATATTTGAAAGTTGTTCTACATAGTCAGTCTGTCACTGCTCACACACATGGACCACGTTCCTCCCATCTCTTTTTTTTTAACTTATGTGCAGCACATACGTGCTCCTCCAAGTTGTGAGAAAACACAAGACCAGCCCTCACTGCAGCACTGAATATCATTTTCCTACCTGGCCTCTTTCACTTTTGATCTGCCTCAGTTTCCCAACCCCTGGGAAGCGGAAGGGAGCAGAAGGATAACTCTACTGACTGCAGATCTTCCTCTTCCATGCTTTTCTGTGGTCGCTGCCTCCCCATCTCTGACTTGTGAGACATGAGGACTCTTTCTCTCTGCTACTACTAAGTGTAATGAGAAAAAAGGCTGAAATTTTGTTATTGTGTCCTTTTACTGAGTAGAAACTGTCCCACTGTTACTTGGTTCCTGGGAATAGAGATATTTTTTTTCCTCTCCCTAGAAATCCCTAGATTCCTGGTAAACATGGAGATGGATGTAGATGGACTTACCTCAAATATTTATAAGGGCAAAAGAGAACAGAAAGGAGAATTGGAAGAGCCAGCACAAAATCCTAGTTACAGAAGGGCAGCCATCCTCCCTTCCCCAAGGCAAGACAGGTCAAGAGCAGGAAACACCTGCCCTCTTGATGGCATTGTGTGGTTTCCAGGTCTCTGAGGGTTTTTTTTAGTGTGGGAGAACTCTCTTCCTTTCCTCTGCTTTTATTTATCACACCAAGTCCTCCTGCAAAAGAAGGCTTCTTTTGCTCTAGTTCTCTTACAATGCCTGGCTTTTAAGGTTATTTTTCAGTCTCTGTTAACACAGTTGGCTTCTGATTAGACTTTCTATTGTAGATGTTGCTGATAAAATTTCAGCAGGCACGCAGACTCAGCTCTACATATGTATTAAACCAGATTCAGCTCACTGGCTGGTTTTTTGGTAGTTGTTTTGTTTCTTTCTCCTTGCTATATAAATATGAGATCATAAGTAGTAGAGAAAGAAGATGGAGGTATTTCTTTGAAGACAGAGGAGAAAAAAGCATATACTCTCCACTGCACTGCTTACAAGGACTGTGTTTTATTATTATTTATTTATTTAATGGGGGGAAAAAAGGCAAAAAAAAAAAAAAAAAAAAAGGCTTGCCAACACCACACTCTACAATTTTATGAGATCCACATCTGGAATCCAGAGCATCTCAGGAATCAATCTATCAGACCCTAGTCAATTGTAATAATGCACCTGGGGTGAAATTCTGGCTCCATTAAAGTCAGCTGGAACTTTGCCATTGCAATGCAAAAAGTGATGGCTGATGTAGGCTACTCCACATTAACTCTCAGGCAGAGTGAGATGGCCTATGAGTTGCCAATATTTCCAGATTTGGCTTAACATTCAGGAAAAAAACACCGTCAATCCCATGTCTTTATACAGAGAGAAAAAGTACGAGTTATAATGAGGTCATAGTGCTCGTACATTTTGGCTGTTAGTAAAATAAATAGTCCAAGTGCTCATGAACTTTTTTTTCATAGGTAGAGGCTTTTAGGATTAAATAGAAATATTGTTTGTTGTGCCTCAAGGTCAACATATATATTTTTGTGTGTATGTAAGCCATCCAAAATCCTGCTTATAAATATCTATTTTGTTGTGCTTTTTCAAATCCTTCCACTGGAAATGCATTTCCAACTGTAAATAGTATATTCCCATTACCTACCCATCAGTCAAATCAACTCATTTCTGAAATTCAATTAAAAGGATCTCGTTGCCATAAATCGAAAAGGATATTTTATTGTTACTTTGCAATTTGGAAGAATGAAAATTAAAACAGTAGCTCTGATGGAAAGAAATGGCTACTAAATCATAATGATATTTTGCAGTTTATCTGCTCATTGCTATTTTATTTCAGCTATTTCAGAATGGAAGGACGATGAAGTGACTTGCACACTCTATACCAGTTTTATTTATTTTTTTGGCTACTCCAAGCACTTGTCTAAATCTTTTTTATGATTGTTTATCTAAGTTTCTCCCAAATGTTTCATCAATTGCTATCCCTGTTCTTTTATTCCATATGTTAACTGCTTCCTGTGTATAAAAGACAGTTTGCTTAAATTCCTTTGGCTCTTGACCTATTCTTACCCTTGGCAGAGATGCTCTGTAATTTTGGGGATTTTTTTTTATGCTGAGCATCAATTGAATTGTCTTAGTGTCAGATAAAATGAACAGAAAGGCCACACGTGTCATTTAACTTGTGAACTTGGCTACAGATACAATAGATTTCATGAAATGGGTGCAAGGTGGGGAACAACCAGAGGTTGAAATTGAAGTTCCCATGCTCTGACTACTGATGAAAATTGAAAAGAATAAGCATGTTAAAAGGCATCTATAACCAGGCACAGTGACTAGTAGTAAATAATGAAAATACTGCTGCTCTGAGGAATATGCAATGCCAAACCTGTGAACCCTCTTTAAGATTTAGCAGAAGTTTTACTAGCTGGGGGAAAAAAAAGATCCATTTCACTTCTGTGTTGCTTCAGTATAGATATTATGAGGGACCAAACTCGTTCTGTTTCACTCCCCTATTCCAACCCCATTCAAAAACCAGAATGCTGAACGTTTTGCATCAGCTGGACCATTATGCGTTCTGCCTAGAAACATCTGTGGAAAAAGAAGAAGAAAAGAACCACTGGAAACATGGAGTAGAAATGAATTTAGCAGCTGGCAAAGTGAAAAATCACACATACCAAGGACATTTTGTGCAAGGAGAAGAGATGAAACCAGGGCATATTTATTTAAACAAAAAGAAAAGAAAAAGAAATGAAACCACATACAACATACATAGAAGAATACTGTGCCATGTACAATATATATAGAAGAAAGACCTCAGCCTGTTCAGTAGAAGATGTTAACCAGAATACTATAACTAATTAAGTTTTCATTTGAGTTGAATACAAGTATTTGCAAGCGTATACATATGTATAACATCTCTAGGCAATGAAAAGTTTTAAATCTAGTTTTAAATTTATCCCTGAAGAAAGATTTATGCAGCCATCTCTAATTGTTAAAAACTGGTTCAGAACCACGTAAAAACCACCATAATGTTTGGTTATGTCTAGATACCACCCTTCTTGAAAGCAAGATCTTTGGCAGTCAGGCAGAGCCTGAGACACCTCTCTGGTACAACAAGTCCTGTTGACTTTAATGGAAGCTGTGCCTAAATTAGGGCTATTGCCCAGCCCCTAACGAGGAGAGTGCTGTGGCTTGGGTCACTTGCAGTGCTTGGCACCACAGCTGAAGTCTGTGACTCCTTTCCCTTCCCTTCCTGAGTCCCCACAGCAGGTGAGGCTTTTCCCTTCTTTTGCTTTGAAGATTAAACACAACAAAGGATATTTTCTGTAAAGCGAGGTACACAGTGCAGTTTTGCCTTCTCTCTGGTTGATGTTCTAATGTGTAACTGTAGGGTTTAATTTTACTTTACATTAATCAAAGAACAAAAAAGGCCATAAAAACCTCGCTAAGAAGCATTTCAAGTTAAGATCCAAAGCTAAATGCCATGGGATTTTGCCTATTGTCTTGTTTAGTCCCTCTGTAAAAAGAGCTAGATAGCAGGAGAAAGAAAGAAAAATTGAGCCCATGTTTTTTGCATAGAGATGGAGAAAACACATAATAAATTAGGGGGAGAGAGGAGTGAAATAAAGGCCAGAGGTAAACGATGTTTAATTGTGTGAGCTGCTCTTCCTCTTGTGGTTCCTGCCAGCTGCTGCTGCTATTGCTACCTTCCTGTTTTAAGATGAAAGCAATGATGGTAGACACGTGCAGACACACAAAAGAACCTATTTGGACTGGTGTGTCAGCTCATCTTTATCAAATGTTGCACAGGTATATTTTGTTGCCATGCTTCATTACCCCAGAATGGCGTGCCTGAAATGTTTGTCTCTTCTATAAACCCAATAGCTTTCCCAGCGAGTCACATTTGACAGAGCAATAGACAGGTATTCACTTGCTGGCATCCGTTTGTAAAGCCCGGGCAATTATGTATGTGTTATCCATATATATATATACACACACACATATATACACACAGGGGAACACACACATACATAGAGATAGGTATATAAACATGCATACATATGTATATATATGTCTATAAACACAAAGAACATGAGAGGGAGATGTACTGCTATATTATTTGTATATAGAAGGAGACTAGACATCTATATATGCAGTATAAAAGGGATGCTCAGTACAAAAATACATGCACGCTTGTACTGAAATTAACATATGCACTTGGACAAAATTAATAAGAGAAAACAGGAGTTTTAATACGAATTTCTTGTTCAAATGCAGGCAAAACTTTAGTGAAGAATAAAATATTGGAAAAATAGGTGGATGGTCTCTTATGAATATTTTATTTCTAGGGTTTTCCACTGAGGGAAAAAAAACCCAACAAAATATGAGACACGTCACTTTAGCCTGGAAGTAGCGTTAACAGTAACCCTGTTCAAGAGAAGGAGGAAATGAGAGTAAAAGGAAGAATAAAATAAAGCTGGGTTTTTAGTTGTTGTTGATGGTATATTGGGTGGGGATTTTTTTGTTTGTTTGTTTTTGGGTTTGTTTTTTTCACCTGGGGAAAAGGCATTATTTGGAGGAAAAAGCTCTGAGGGGAGAATTCCACCCCGTTGTGTGCTCCGGGGCCCTTCTGCACAAAGAGCCAGCCATGGAGGGTTTGCAGGCACATCTGCAGAGCGAGAGAAAGAGTCAATAACAGCATGGCCACCTTCATTAGTTTTAAACTAATTCACATGCTAGTGCTTGTTGTATTGCTTAAATGTGTCTGATTGTTCACCTGTAACATGATAATATTTTCTCCCTCATAGGAGGGTGAAGCTGAGGGTTCATGAGCTTCTCCCTGACAGCTCCTGCTCCAGCTGTGCTGAAGATGTGCACACACCAAAATGCACGTGTGCTTACAGCAGAGGAGGGAGGACTAACTACACTGACAAATACTCTTTTAGATAGAAAGAAAGCTGCAAGCTTGGGAATTGTAAGGTGGGTGCCGCCTGCCCTGCCTTCCAGAACAGAGGCTAATGGCATGGGGGCGGATGGAGCCCGGGTGTAACCAGGCAGGATTTGCAGGATAGTTCCATCCCAGGGTGGTAACAGCACTGAAATTACTTGATGGATACTATTTTCATTATTATTGCTTTAATGCACCATTGTGGACATGGTCCTGTACCGTAAAAGAGTAACGCAAGCAAAACACAGGCCTTATATATGCAATTACATCCACTGCAGCTCAAAAAGAAGACAATTAGTGGAGTGCATTCCCCAGAAAGCCATCCACGGAGGTCAGAGTTCGGGAGTAACATTTCCTTTCTCATCTCTCCCCCCAGAAAACTAGACATTATCAGCATCAAATCATCCGCAGAGCACTCTAACTAAAAGGAGAACATTATGGGTAAGTAGCAGGCACTGTAATTGCCTAAACAAACAGAGTTTAGACAGAAAAACTGTGATTCTAGTGTTTCTAATGTGGTTGTGTTTGAGGGGTTGGTTGGTTGGTTGGTTGGTTGGTTGTAGCTTTTTTGTCTGTTTTGCTGCATATTTTTTTGTAAGTTTTGGGTTGGTTTTTGTGGGGTTTTTTGCTGTATCTAATGCTAATAAATAGCATAATGCAGAAAATGCTGCCTTGATTTATTGCCAAAATTAAAATATGAAACCGCACCTTTTAGTAAAACTACAGTGCAAGCCTGCTAACAAGAAAATGAGAAATAAAAATGATCTGGACTCTCAAATTTGAAATGAATCTCTTATTTTGAGTACTGAAAGCATTAATGGTGCTACCTTTACCCCGATTTTAGCATGTGCTAGTAATGCCCAGCTGGAACTGGAAGTGGCTCAGACAGCCTGCGAGATGTTCTCCTTTCTGCAGGAGTGGAAAGGGGGCCAGAAATACCAGCGCTTCTGTATCTCTGCTATATTTCCAGTCCATTTGAGCAGACAGACATAGTTGTGATGGGGTTTGGCTCAGTGGTTTTGGGGCACTCGAAGTCAGTGATTACCCCCTCCTCTCCAGCTGCCATATTGCAGAGCTCCTCCAGAAACACGTGGAGGAAGCACTACCTGTTACTAATGGCTGCTAAGCAGCTGCTGCCTTTTACTTCTTGGTCTGTTCACCAAGGGCTGGCTCGTGTGAGGAAAGTGGCTTGTCCGCACATGGGTTTGGTGCGGGAGACCCCAAATGGCTGTGGATAGATCTCCTTTTTATGAGCACATCCTGCAAAAGGACATTGTGGCTCTCATGTAATGTTGGCAGCAAATGCGTTGCTTGCTGTGCTTGGAAGTTCCCTCCATCGTTTTGTTTCTCGTGTCTGTTTTCATTGCAAGATTTTCAGGAGGCAGAGTCAACCCCAGCCAGCTTATTCCCAGCACCAAGGCTTCTCATTTTGGCTGGTGCTCAGGCATTGCTGTACTATATATGATCAATAATAGTTTAATAAGCCTGAGAAACTTGAATCCCCCCCCTCCCTTGACCACTGTGGGGCTTGGTGTCACTTCAGGAACTGCCTCACACCAGTTCTAGGTTTGAAAGGGGTGCTACAGCATCCACCGCAGATAATACCCTTAGGACTCCTGCCCTGTGTAAACTTCTCATATAAACTGCACAAAATCAGCAGCAGGGTGGGTACAGGAATAAGGAGGCTGAGAGGCCAGGAGGAGCTGCTGAAAAGCAGCAGCAGATTATGTGGAGCTGAAAGCTGGGTAGGACCTTTGGGTAAAATAATAGTGCCCACTGTGTTTATATCAAATGCCATGGGGATTTTCTTTAATGAAAGGCCACACAGGTTCCCATTTTATAGTTTGAGGAGATTTTAAACAGTGTGCAGTAACTGAAGCACTGGAATCAAAGGCAAGGGAGCAAGAAATACATCTGTAGGTGCCTTGCAGCTTTTTGGTCCAGTCTGTAATATTGAATGCAACTGTGCAACTGTATATTACCTTCTCTTTAATGATACGTCTTGTGGTCAGATTTTTGGGGAGCATGATGGAAATTGGTGTGAGCCACTTCCTGGGCATAGATGATGGCATAACCAGGTCTGCCTGTTGTTAGTCATCAGCCCTGTATCTGACCTCCATGCATATGTGCATCCAATAACAATAATGTGTGTTGATAAGCAGCATTTTATGAAAGAATTATTTGCTTAATATATTATTCTGGCTTAACATCTGCACGTAGATTGGAAGCTGTCAGAACAAACCAGAGTAATTTTAAAAAGTATATGACAATATAAACATGGCATGAGGTAACCTGCTGGGACAGTGGTGGTGAAATCAGATTGGCAAAAATAAGGGTTAACCTGCTACTTGGAAGAAAGAGGCCAGCTTATAACTGTGGTATGCTACTGTCTTAAATGACTCCATTTACTTTTAATTTAATCTGAACACTTGAAGGTCTTCAAAAATTAGCTAGAAGTCATTTGGTCTCTCTGGTTTGTGCTAGTTTAGGATTTTTTTGTTTCTTTTCTTTTCTTTTTTTTTTTTTCCCTTTTTTGTAAGGCAGTGTTGGTCAAGTATCTCCAAGAAAATGAAGTACCAGCAAGAGGGCAGAAAATCTTGCCTGTTATTTCATGTAGCCAGAGAAAGAAGCAACACCTTGGAGGTGAATGATAGATATTATTATAAAAGAGTTGTAGCTCAGGGCAGGTGAGTGGTGTGTTAATGAGGAGCCACCTCCTGCTTTCTGACAGATGACTGTCATTGTTCAAATGCTGCCATCAGATTGATTAATAACTGGGTCATCCTGCCCTGCAGTTGGAGTAGACTGTCTTCATTCTTTTGCTGATTTCTCTAATATGCTGACCTGGAGGCGACCCAATAGAAGTGGAGCTGAGATTAGCATTTCATTTCTTGTAGAACAACAAGAAAAAATTCACAAGGAGGCAGTGGGTGCAGGGGGAACACTATCCAAAAACTCAAAGAATGTCCTTACCCCCAGAGCAACCCCCAAACTTACTCATGTGCAAGAGCAAAAGTCCCTGTGTCAGGAATAAGCGGTGTTAGTATTTGACACATTTATATTTTTAATAAAGATTTAAAATAGTCAGGTTCATTTCTGCAGCATCAGCTAAACCTAAATGAAAAGATGTACAAGGTCTCTTCAGAAAACGCAAAGAAATGTAAAGACCTGTGTATTGAGGGGCAGGGGAATGAGCTGATATAACATCAAAATTCCTGCTTTGCCTTAATGTCTCTTAATGTTCACTAAATTCACTATTAAAAGACCAAATAGTAAACAGCATGCTTTGACAAGTGAAATACAGGCATATTATCCCAGATGACTGTTATTATGTGGAAAGAATGGCAATTCTCCTTCAAGATTTGTGTAATTTTCTTTCTTTTCTTGATTTAAACTCTTCTGAAAGCAATGGCATGGCGAGTTTACCTTTCTCCTTGTCATATGTTGGCAAGGTGTGATGGCTCTCATCTGCTTTGGGAGCACGGAGCAAAATATAATAGTCAGCTTGAGCCAGAGGGATACTCGCAACTAATTAGGATTCAATTTTCAGACTTTTTGGAACATTGCTTTGGCTAAAAGTTACATGAAAATATCCTTCAAATAGCTTGTGAAATTGGCTCATTTCTGGCACTCTTTTAAAATTACTGATCCTTCTATTACATGGACCAGCTCCGCAATTTGAGACTTTTCTATTTAAATGCCACATTTGTAACATTTTGCAAGAATACGTGCTATTCCTTCCATCTTCCTGGAGAGTCCTCTCCCTCCTCCGTTCTCATTACTTACAAAAGCAACCAAGCCTTTCTACCCTGGGACTCCCCAGCAGAGCAGAACTCTTCTATGGAATGCAGCTAACCAGGTGAACAGTCCTAGAAGTGCTCCCATTTGATCACATGTGCTCTGTTCATGTGCACACGCCACGTAGAGTACCTTCAGCTCAGTTAAAGCATTAGGCCACTTCTGAATCAGTTGTTTTGTTTCCCTAACAAGGGACAAACTTCCCTTTTTAAGTGAGGCTTATGTTTTCAGATATAAGCAGTGAGCAGCCAAAGCCAATAATTATCTGCTTCAAAAACAACTTCAAATCTCCACACTGAATCATGATTTGTGTTTTAAACACATTCGGCCTTACAGCATGTGAGATTACTTTATGCTCACAAAATACATAACTAGAGGCTAGAACAAAACAAAACCCAGTAGAAAAAGAAACAAGAGGTTTGTCAAAAGAAAAACGTAGCCAGCTGTTCATTTTTAGTACTTAATATATGTAGCACACTAGTTCAAGCCACTTCTGTACTGTGGAGCCATTTTTGAATAGTTATTTCTGCCTGCAGAATGTTCCTTAAAACAAGAAAGAAAACCTTAATGTAGGTCAACCTCTACAATAATTAAGGGGTTTTGAGCATGGAAGATTCCAAATAGAAATCATAAATCTGTTCCCCTTTACCTAAAGCTGCATGTCTGTAAAGTATTCACCACGTCCTGTGCAATGTATGGAACCTGGTTCTTTATTCAGTGCTGTGGGACCACCCCATGTCCAGACATGCAATTTTGGTAATCTGGTGTTACTTTTGAAGTAGCTTCAGCTTGGGAACATTGGATCTGCCCATTAACAACCAAATGAATGAAAAATGTGAGGCAGGAGTTGCTGTCCTCTTGTGCAAAACAGTGGGTCCCAAATAACTTTCAGTTTGTGTAAAACAACAGCCCGGGCAGTTGTTTTGCTATTACAAGAATAATACTTAGCATAGGCCTTCTATGAAGGTGGCTGCCCCTGGAGTCCAGGAATAAGGAGGCACATTTAAAGGGTGCCTTGGAGTTCTCTGAGGGGAGGTGAATTTCTGAGCCTCTTGAAGTAACCGCTATGGAGATTCTCCATTTAGCTATAGCACACTGTTAAATCTATTCAGCTACATAGGGCTCTGTTTGAGTAACATTAAAAGTTGACATTAGACCCATAAATGCCAGGAAACTCAGCGTTAAGGCTGAAAATCCTGGCTGCAGCTCTGGTCTCGGGGCAAGGCCTTATGCCAAAATGATAACAATAATGCAAAAAAATTTGCATTAAGGCTGCAGTGGCATACTAGATTTCAGATTCCACTATGGCCTTTTTTCTTTACTGCACCCTTCTCTTCAGTCACTTTCTTTACTCTTTTTCATTACAGCAAACATTTCTCAAACACTGCTTCCGATACCTGAGGTAACCAATACCTTTCTGTATGTGGAAGAGGTGATATCACAGTAATGTAATCACCGTGAAATGGCAAATATCTTTTCAGCAGTGCCCACTAAGAGACCTTTAAGATTCCTATCTTGGGATATGTGTTGACAAACTGGTGTGCCATGGTATCTGAAGTGACAAACTGGTGTGCTGTTGTATCTGTAAAATGCTTTTTTATGTTATCTAGTTTTGCTCCTTCTACTTAAACCATAATTCAGAAAGGAAAGAGATCATTTACGAGTTCCAGAAGGCAGCAGAGAAAAAAAGTTTTCAGGGATATAGCTGAGTTGTGGGTTTCTGGTAAATGGGAGGCTTGTTCGATTTCTGTAGTGGAAGTGGAAAGTCAATACTGGGTGAGGAGCAGCAATGGCAAGACGTAGGCTGCAGAGAATTCAGAATAATCTTGGGTCCTGTTTAGACCTAGGGCAGAATCCCTATTGACTTCATGTGTGTAAAAATTTCAGCTTCAGATCTAGAAGTTCCCCAACAAAGTGATCAATGTGTATTTTGTGTACAGGCAGTCTTCTGGTCCTTCTCAACTTGTTTTAGCTTCTCTTACTGAAATGATTTCTATTCAAAGGAACATGTGGAAAAAACTTAACATATGATTTTATCTTCATGTCTTCCAAGATGGTTTGTTTACCCTGACACTTTCTATATAGGCATTGCAAGCACAAGCTAAAATGGTGTAAGGGGGGACAGTGTGTGGAACCTGACCTGAACATTAGAGTCTCTTGTAGTAACTGGCTTAGTATTTGTTGCTGGTTTCATAAGGAAATTGATTTGGCATATTTAACGTTGTTTCTTTATTTTATAGGTAATGGACTATCCCCATAGGTCTCTTAAAAAATAGTGTGCATATATATATATATATATATATATATATATCTCACAGATTTACAACTCTGCTGTTTCACCAGGGATACACTTAATGTGGCATAAGTCTCTGGATATGACAATTAAATTCACATGACCCACAGACTACCTTACAACCCAAAATTACCCTTTGCATATTATGAGAGAACAGTGATTACCCTCTAATCACTTATTAAATCTGTTTTTCCAATGAAACTTTGTCTTTCCAGAGCCAAAAAAATGGAAGGGAAAAAAAATCTGATGTTTGTAACAAAACCCAGGAATGCCACAGTGCTCGTTATCTGTACTTCTGCTAAATACTCTCAAAAGAACATTGTCGTGTTTCTTCTCCATCACAAACTTATTGAAAAAAGAGAACCTTTTGTTGAGAAGAATCTTATATGCATATAAGTGCTTAAGTAACTTTGCAAATAGATCATTTGGTGTGGTGAATACCATTGCACTGGAATAGCATTGAATTAGCAGGTTTGCTATGTGTATTGATATCTCGTCGCAGATAAATGTGAGTCTCTGTCCCAGTGCTGATGAAAGTGATGTTTTTTTTCTTTTAGTTGTTGATAGGGTGTGGATGAGCAAAAGTAATAGGGAGAATCTAAGCTCTGAATTTGCCATCACCTTGCAGTTTTGGAGAGCTCAAGTTCATGAGAAATTAGAAGTCCTACTTGGTCACTGTTTTGTTGCAACTCTTTAATATTATTGCTATAAGCTGTAAGTGCAAGAGCACGGTCTTTTCTGCATTATGCTTAAAATGCCCAGAGCCTCTAAAACGAGAGGCTTGGCTGAGTCAACATTTCATTTTGCTGAAGCAGATAAATACACTTTCATTTAATTTACTGTGGGAAAATCTGTCAAACTAGGTCCCATGGCACTTTTGGTGGTAGCAGATTTCTGCACATGAGTTTTTGGCCAAGATCACTGTGTTCTAGCTGTCCTCTTGACTGCCATTCTTCATCCCAGAGGTGACTGAATTTCAGTGATGGGTGAAGTAATTTTTCTGCTTTAACTTAGGATATCTTTGGACACAAAGTCTAAAATAAATGTGAGTTATAATTAAACACACAGTGCAGAATTCTGTATATGGGGGAAGGGATAGATAATCTGTCTGTTTCAACCTAACTTATAAAGGAAGCATGTTAAGCCATGCTTTCTTTCTTCATTTGTGTTTTTTTCAAACAAACCCCACTATTTTTCTAAGGGGCAAGTAAACTATCCGTGCCTCAGCAGATCTTAAAATTGGTAGGGAGATCTGATCTGGCATGCAAATAAAACTGTTTTGTTGTCCTTCCTATCTCAGGCCTGACTATGATAGACTCCAGCTTCCCCAAACACGTAATTCATGACTAAATGAAAGTCATCACCTATGTCCAAAAGTCCAGACTGACACCTGCTAACAAGGTCTGGGAGGTAGAGCACTAAATCCCCCACCAACCTCTTAACTTTGATTTCATCTTTTACCTGCAGGTTAGATCAGCACTGCAGCCTTTGCAAACAGCAGTGGGAAAAAAAGATTCAGTATTAAAAGTAAAGGCAAAAATGGAAGTTCTTGTTAGGTGAAACTACTGTGTTCTGCAGGCTTGTTTGGGACTGAGCCAAGGGTGTGAAATCTGAATGCAATTTTGGCCCTTCTCATAACTACAGGGGAGAAATGGTCTAGTGAATGAACATAAAACTCAGGAGAGCTCCTTGTCGTATTACAAACTACCTGTGTTACACTGGATAAATTCTCTATGGAAGCATGCACCCGCTCCCTGCTTAGAAGAAAGGAATGGAATAGCATTTCCCTTGTCTATAGAGCTGAGGAAAATCGTGCTAAATACACTGCGTCTTTAGACTCTGATAAGGAGGGACAAATGAAAGCCTATATTTAGAATCTTAATGCTAATGTGACTAAGATTAACCTCAATTGAGGTTTTAAATTGGGGTCAGCTACAGCTGCAACACCTGGATCACAGTTTCACTGGAGTTCAGGGCTTAGGGGAATCAGACTGCTTTGGCTTGGGCTCCCTACTTTAGCATGGAGGCTTTTTCACTAGGCTGACCCAGAGTCTTTCAGGCTGGACCCTCTGTCACTCTGATTTCATGCTGTGGCAGATGTTATGATGCAGAGCTGGACAACATAAGCACATCTCAAAAGAAGAAAGTTCCGTAAACAAGACGTGCTTATCTCTACATACTTACATTCCTGGTAAATGAGGAACTCACAGCAGTCACTATTTCAAAGCAGTGCTAAGAGCATATATTTTGCATTGGTACCGTTATTATTAACAGCAAATATGAATGAGGACAAGGATAGAGGTACCAAGCATACAACTCTGCTATCAACTCACACACCTCAGTTTTCTTTTTCTTGAGCCTGAATTCAACTTGAATCATCATTTTGAAAACTTTTGAATTTAACTCCAAACTCGCCCTTTCTATATCCTATTGTTGGTTCATGGTAACGATTCAAACACAACCGGTGATCCCTTGGCTGGGGCCTGTGCAGCACAAAGTCCATTTTCACACATCAGTCTGCAGAGCAGGGTTAGACTGCAAGTCCCCTAATCGTCCTTGTCACAAGACTTGCCAGCACCTGCGTTAAGTATCCTTACCTGTGTCTACCCACACTGTGCAAGTGTTTGTGGGGACCCATTCAACATGGGAATGAACCATGCCTGTGCTGAGCTTTTACTGCTGGTGGGAGTGTCCTATTTCTCTCTTCCCAGGAAGAAGGAAAGGAGCTCCCTTAGTGAAGAACTGTGGGCTTTTTTGTGCCTGAAATTTGTCCTGCCCTACTAACTTTCCGTGTTTAATGTCCGCTAATAGAAATCCTGTTAGTGCCCCATCCTGTTTCCCACTTCCATGCTGCAGCACAGACACTACTGTGCTGCCAGCTCTGCTTCTTGATATAGTAAAAGGAGTGGAGGTAGGCAAGGAGCATGAGATGACATCCTTCATGGCAGAGATCTGCCTGCCCACCCATGCCCTCTGACAAATTAATTTGGCATTGCCAGCCTGCTCAACACCCTGGGTTTGATCTGATGCAATGTAGAGCTGAAGCATGAAGACACAGCTCAGCCTGAACCCCCAAAACAAAGCCTTGGTTTTGGCAGACTGGAGGATGAGGCCGACACCACATGAGTGAGCGGAACAGAGACACTCATTTGAAGCCATCCATACTGTCATCAGGCTGGGGTTATCCAGGGGAAAGATGCTGGAAGGGCCCATGCCTCAAGTACCTTGCAATTCAGACCCACTGTTTTGATGTCCATAAAATTCTCCCCAGCCTTTTAAAAGTGTACAGATGGATCTCTTCTCCAGGACATGGGAGTTCCTCAGTGCAAGACCCCTCTAATATCAGGAAATACTCTATTTATCCTGCTCAGTGGTGGGGAAGCCAAGACAGGAAGACACCAGGGCCAGGAGTCATGCTGGAGGGCTGTGAGAGTGCAGCAGTCCTACTGCTCACCCAGCCACTTCCACCCAGCTCCGGCTGCACCCCAGCAGCTCCCAGAGGCTGATCTCAGCCTGGCTCCTGTCACACTGTCTATGGCCAGCGTGCCCTGTCTATGGGCACCGCCTGTGAGCCCATGGCAGCAGCTGGCAGCAGGCACTGCTTACGGGATCTGGATCTTGCTCTCTACCCAAACACAGCACAGATTCATTTGCAAGAATCAAGCAGGAATATTTCAGCATTGGCACCAGTTACTGACAGGCTTTCGGAAAAGAGATTTTTCCCACCTGCATGTTATAAAACCATAGTAAATGGAGACTGTAATCTCTCGACATTAAACAAATGAGGAAGCTGCATTCTGAAACTCATAAGTCACCACCAGCCTTTACCAAATAATAACAATTGTATTGCTGATGGCCCTGTCTCTTGCTGTTAGCATGCTGAATGACAGGGAGTAGTGTGTGCTGGTGAGAGTATCTCATTTGTTCCAAGTATTGCAAGCATTCCTGCAAATCCACAGAGGCTCTTCATAATCTTTTGCAGGTGGTCAGATTTTAAATATTAGAAAAAAGTGAACTAGCATATTAAAACAGGAAGATAAGCATTTCCTTTGTTTGTTTTCTATTCATTTGCTAAAGCAATGCATCTTATTTGTGTCACCTATTAGCTGGTTTCGTAATATCCTGATGGACTGATGAATTTTATTTTTTTTAATTCTCATTTGCAACTCCACAAAACCCTATCTCTAGCACAGAGAATAGACTGAAAAAGCAAGATAACTACTTCCCCAACAAGGCCTGATAGCTTCTAGAAACAATGACAGTAAGATCTAATCTAAATAAGTAGCAAGATTTTAAAATGTGGGATAGAGGTTATACAGATAAATACTATTTTTCCCAGCAGGTATGCACAAAGGGACAGGCTGCCTATTGGTAATTACTAGAAAATTGCAATCCAGTTGATATGGCTTATGGACCTCTACCTGATTCACACATAAAGGAAACATACAGGCATTCCATGTCCAGGAGGCCATGCTGAAATCTCATTTAAAGGGCTGTGACTTGGGTACAAAGAAATCTCTCAATCTCTACCTTACTTCTGCAGCAAACTCGGCTTAAAAAAATCTGCCTGGGATGGATGATCCAATGCAAGGCCAACATGGATGGAAAACATAAATGGCAGTGGTTGATTTTTCTCTTTGAAAATGCTTAAAATATAACCCTAAAAAAATATCCACCTCACCTTCATGGAACAGACCCATTAGACAGAATTTTCAGGATTTCTGGTTAGTTTGCATTTATTTTCATTCAGCTGCTAGCTATGATGTCAAATATCCTCTCTGTTTATCTGTGAACATGGTTTTGTCCATGACCGGGGCTACCAATGGGAAGGAGTGATTGGATGTGGATTTTGCATGTGATAGTCACAGGTACCCCCTTGCTGTACTCTTTAACTTGATGAGACATACCTGATACAGTCATCTCTCTAGTCTTTCATCTAACGTGATACACCCCAAAAAAGCTCATTAGCTAAAGTTTATTCCAGAAGTTGGTAAGGAATAAAGTTTCTGGGATAGCCAAACAACAAAAGGCAAGCTGAAAAAAGATGGCACATTAATAACAACAACAACAACAACAACCAGGATTAGTTCTGTATTGACACAGAAAATGGAAAATGTTTTCTCCTTTAACTAATGATTTTGTAGAAACCACTTCACATATTTTTCTTGCCATTTAACTATGAAAGGAAGGATAGAGATGTTCATTGCTTGCTGTACTGATTTTTCCAGAGATTTGAATGACATTCCAGAGCCCTGAGAATGGTTAGCTTCTCTGAGACTTACCTGGGTGTTTGCATGCTGAGTCCAATGCAGTATATTGAATTGTTGGTTTTAAGCAGAGGCTGGCAGCGTACACGTGAGAAGCCCTTTTCTGAAACCCTCTGGGCACTTAGGGCCTGTTAAGACCTTTCTTGTTTCTTTCTGTTCTCATGCATCATCATTTGGGGTTATACAGGATGCTCTGGGAAGGCAAACCTCAGGCTGAAGGTCAGGCCCTCCCTGGTGAAGCAAAATTGTTGCTGCTGCTGAGGTGTTCTCAGGAAATCAATATGGCTGCTAAAGTGTCTCTGCTCGGGAAGGACGCCTAAGTAGCCTTTCCCTCATCTCTAATGGCAAATAACCTTCAGTTTATTAATCTACAGAGCCATCAATATGTCTCTTTATGTCCCTGTGATTGATCTATATACCTGATAGTATGTGCTATTAAAATCCATGTTTTCCAGCTTTCCCGGTCACCTGGAATGAATAAAGCCAGTTTGGACATCCTTATTGTGGAGCTGGGAAAGAAAAGCAGGGGAGCGTGCTTCCTCTTTATCTACCATTACTAATTGGTCTTTCGGAGTGGATTATTCAGATTAGGCCTTCCCCTCCCCCTACCTCCCCACTTAAATGTCAGTTCTATTGTGCTTTTTTTGGCAAATATGGATAATAAAGCTTCACCTTAAAAGCTGGACCTTTGAGGAAGTGGTTTATTTCTTGGTCCTTCCCTAGGCAAGCCATTTAATCATTCTGTCTCTTTCTTCTCACTATCAAATGGAGATACTACTTTGCTCCTGGATTTAGTCTGCCCTGCCTGCCAGGGAACCATTTGGAGTATGAGTTGCTTTGCACTGTCTCTGGCAAAAGAGGAGTTGATTTTCAGGTAGAGCTGTGAGGCAAAATTAGTCTTAAAAAATCCCAGATGGAAAGACTGGAGAGCAATTGTTCCGGCTTTGTTCCTTGGTCTGCGATGGGCACAAGCTCTGTTTGCAATGCAGGAATTGAAAACCCCCTGTTTGGAAAAACAGATACCCACATTATGATCTGAAACACAGGTTGGAAAAGTCATCAAGTCCACTAGTGCCTCTGGAGCAGGCATATGCATATGGGGGTACAAAGTGGGGGAGGGAAGAGTGAGAAAGATTATTTAGGATGTTGAACATATTAAACATGTACCTTTTAATATGTGCTGTAGCATTTCAGCAGATGTGGAGGAAATTTTGAGGTCAGGAAGGAGAAGCCACCTCCTACTCTAACTGTTCTAGTGTTTTAGAATTGATTAGGCAGCACGCATTGTCTGGAGGTAAAGGTTAGTGCAGCTCTGCCAATCCTCTGGCTTTCTAACACGGACCCTCACCTAAAAGGAGACTTCCACATTCTGCAGAATAAAGGAGATAACGCTGTTTCAGCCATTTTGTTTTGTCTCTAAGCTGGTCTCTTACGAGTGCTATTGAGGGCAGTTTTAAAAAATGGGCTTTTAAAAGGCTTCTTCTCATGATATCTCATAATTAAACTTCAGCGAATGAGTTGAGCAATAACAAGGGAGTTCTGGTCTGTTTTATGAGGCAATACTCTAGTTCCTAAGTGTGTGAACTAGGAGACCTTTCTCTCTTACATGGGAATTGAGTAATTGCTGGGAAAACCAGACTTGTGCTCCTCTTGCTAGTGTACTATAAGCTCTTTAAAATAAAATCGCTCAGGCCTCTCTAAATAATGACTTTCATGGAAATGCTGGTTCCTAAAGTTGTGACCTTCAGGCAACTGAAATCACAGCCTGTGTCCAGATCCAGCTTCCACAGCTGGTCAGCCTGGCTGTGGCTGCCCAAACCTCTGGATCCAAATGCTTAGGAGGTTAGAAAGGTTAGAGATTTTTTACTACTAAGACTTACTTCTAATTAGAAATGAAATACCATAAATAGTTTTTAGGGAAGGAAATGGAAGCCTAAAAGCAAAATGAAATTAAAGGTCAATCTTCAACTTAGCAGGCTGATGCGGAACGTGGATTTAATAACCAGAAAATCCATTCTGAGAAGGAAAGAAAAAAAAGTCAAAATTACTTGACAGGTAAAAGACAGAATGGTTTAATACGTAACCTCATCCTCCGAAATATAAGGCAGGTGGAAAGCGTGAGCAAGTTCAATAACAAAAAATATAAATAGAGCTAATAGTTGAGAGGCACTGGAAGAGAAACTGGCTACACTTGGAGGCATCTAGAGTGAGGTAAAGCAGCAATGGAAAATTAAATATAATATAGAATCAAATTTTGACAATATAGTGGTTTTTAAAAGAACAAAGAAACAAACCTGCTCTCCAGAATTTAATTTGAATCCTTCTTGCTTCCTTATAGCATTTAAGCAAACCCGGTACAATTTCCCATGCACAGTTCAAACTAATCAGAAGACGATTTATTAGGTATTTTAAATATTTCTAGAGTCTTTCAACATTTTGATAATATTGTTTTCTATACCTATACAGTTTTTCGTCGAGAGGGCTTTTAGGTACCAAACCTCTAAGAAGGCTTTAAGTAAGTGTGAAGCAAAAAGAACATAATTATTTACCTTTATTTTCCTTTAAAGACAATTCCATCTCCCTTTCACAGCTGATGAAGCAGCATTAATAAATTCTGAATTCTCTTCATTTGAGACAAGCTGTCATTGCTGCCCAATATTTTGGGAGATAGGAATTTCCCATCTCTCATACTAAGCCACATGCTGCAGCCTCATGAACATTTTTTGCTGTGGCCTGCTAAAATTCCCTCCCTGTTCCTAGGCAGGGCAGAGAGCCAGTGAGAAGTGATGAGTGCTTTTCATGGTAAGGAACAATACATGAAGACTTTCCAAATTAATTTAACATTCACAAGAAATGCTGTTGGCTGCATCAATTTTAGATACGCTGGCAAGCAGGAAATTATTTTCCATGTAGATGATGTTTCTGTCCCTTCCCCGCCCCCTCAGAACCCCTACGGTGAGAAGGAGGAAGAGAGATTTTGTCTTTTAATGAAATCTAATTGCGGAGCACGGTCAGAGAGGGGAAGGGTCAGGGGAAGGCCAGCCACATGAGCCTCTGCAGCAAGATATCTCCTGGAAAGAGCTGATCCTAGTGGCTCCATTGGTCACCCTTGGTCTCTGCTCTCCCCTCGGAGACAGGATGGCCTTGTGGAAGAAGGTGGGAACTGAGCTGGTGGAAAAATGTTGCTCCCTGCTGCAGTCTCTGGAGAGAGGCTTTAGATCTCATCCTCTGTTCAGACTAAACTCACTAAAAGCTTACTGGTACAGATAGTTTCTTTTCCTTTATCTCCCTAAAGGGTCCCTCAGGCTTTGTTAACTAAACACACGTAGAATCACAGAATGGTTTGGGCTGCAAGAAGCTGAAACACCATCCTGTTCCAACACCTCTGCCATAGGCAGGGATACCTGCCACTGGACCAGGTTCCTCAGAGCCCCATCCAGCTTAGCCTTGAACACTGGCAGGGATGGGGCATCAACAACTTCTCTGGGCAACCTGTTCCAGTGCCTCACCACCTTCACAGTAAGGAATTTGTTCCTAGGGTCTAATCTAAACCTATGCTTTTTCAGTTTAAAGCCCTTCCTGCTTGTCCTATAGTGTCCTACAGCACTGCCAAGATTTGCCACAGTTGGTGAGATTTCAATTCCTGAGCAAAGTGAACTTCTTCATGCACTGAAAAGCCACCATGGACGTGGCAGACATCTGTACAACAAGTCTGGAACTCTTCTGGTGACTAGGGTCTTGGGTGGGGGATGTAATGACAACCTAAAAGCAAAAGAGAAAGCAAGGTTAGCTGGAGCTTTGCAAGGTGAAAATAGCAGATGATCAAAGAAGAAGAGATGTGTGCAGAAGGTCCAAAGTATGGAAATTGTGAAGATCAAGTGTGAAATGTCCCAAGATTTCTAGAGGCTGTATCATGATGGATTTTATCTCCAAACTCTATGGAAGAAACCCCATATTAGAGCATTAGGGCTGACATAAAAAACTCCATAAATTGGACCAAGAGTATTTAAGAAATTTTGAGGAAATCTGATATGGAAGTAATAAGGAAAATAAATAATAATCAGAAAATAATTTACTGCTTATAAGGATGTAGGTATATGTATATTTATATACCTGCTGCTCTTTATCATGTAGAACATACAGATCTCAAGATACCTATGCTCTTCCTAGTCACCCAGTCAATGAAAATATCAGCAAATATTACATAAGTCAGAAAAAATGCAGTTTCTAGATCTTAGCCCTTAATTTTATTCCCCCCTTTCTTCCCACTATTCCTGTAATTCTTGTCCTTGTAATAATGCAACTGCAGCTCAAATTTAAATAAATTTTGCGCTCTCTCAAAAGCTTTGCATTTAGTTCTTTGAGTCCTGCAGAACATGAAAGTTTCTTAAGTTGGCAGTGAGAGCATTTCAGTCATAAGGGGAGAAGACCTAAAAACTTGAAGTTTAATTCAAATGTGCAATCTGGTGCAGGCATTTCCACACCTAGTTAAGTCAGACTTCAGTGAAACCATGGGGCAGGACTCGTGCTCGTGTTATGGGCGCTTGTAATTGTTAAGGTTAGTGAAAAAAACCTACTGAAAAGTGACATGCTTCATGTCAAGCAGTTCAGCCCCTCTGAACGACTGCAGGTTAGGGCTCAGGCCTGCAATTGAGTTACTGCAGTTTAACGGGTTACCATGCATCAGCTAAGCTGCAGAAACCGTCGTGTGTGTCCTCCTCGCCTTTGACAAATGTAAGGTGATTTGACTTAGCTTAATCTATTTTCATTGCAGGCTAAATTGAATTACCTCATATTTATGATGGGCTATAAGGGCACTCAGAGAGAGTTATCTGGGTTCAACTGATCGCTGGTAACTTGCTTAGCCATGGTAGCTGGACTGTGGGTATAAACCCTGAGCGGCCTTGTGCTCACAGGAGAGAGCTGACATGAACTTCAGCAGACACAGATTTATAACTCACAATGAAGTAGTTTGGGATGTGGTAAGCCATTGATGGAATGGCTGGAATTGGCTTTTAAAGGAATAGAGTAGCTGGCAGGGCACTTTCTTAACGGGTTTCTGATTCTGGAATATAGTTCCTTTCCCCTTTCAGAGTCTGTATTAGTTTGAGCTACAGCAACACAGAGGCTTGCTTGCCATTCCTTTCTTCCTCAGTCTTTTTTTCAGGCAGACATGTGGGATGGAGCTGGGATGATAGCTTTAACTCCCTGTGGGTTTTCTGTGAGGGTGCTCTGGTAAAGTAAATTAGTTTTAAATTTGGTTGTTCTACCATAACCTAAGTATTCTTAACTGAATTGTAAATTTAAATGTTAAGTGTTGCACTGAATGTTTAAATAATTCTAAAAGCACTTGGAGCATGGGATAAGTGCTGTAAAAATCTAAATAAATGAGTAAATTGTTTAGCAGCATATGTGGTAATGCAAAATACTACATGTGTGCAAAGAGTAAGAGCTGTGCTCGAAATGGTTGCCAGAGCTTAAATTTCCTTGCTACATGCAGAACCTTTTCACATTTACAGGGTGCTTTTTTTCATGTTTAGCCTACTGTATAACTGGGAGAAGAAGATGAAGTTGGCAGTTTAGACTGTCAAACAGAGGTTTCAGCTCAGCAGTGAGGTTCAAAGAGATAAATTTGAACTCGACTGTTTACGTTACTGATCTCATACCAGCTGGGTTTGTGGCATTAAGATGTCAATAGTACAACAGAAGTTAACTAACAGTTTCATCATTGACATCATCTTTTGAAGGTACAGATGATTGCCTCCTTATGTACTAGGACATATTTCTTTAGGACAGGACTCTTTGTATGCTTTCATCTGAGAGGCCGAAGAAGGAGAGGGAGGTGGGGAGAGAGCCTTGAAATGGAGCTAATTAGAAAATGTCTTAGTACATAAGTGGTTTATTTAAGCAAGTTCCAGCAAAAAGGTTCCCATTTCCATATGGCATAAAAAACTTTATTTTTTATTTTTGTCAAATTTTCCCTTCTTTCTTTCAACTGGCACCAAAATAGAGCAGCTAAGGTAATAATAAACCATCCTGTGTGAAGTGGCATTATTATTTTTAGTAGTTCAACCTTGAATGGAGGAGAGAAGCCTCTTGGAAGGGCAGGAAGAGTTGATAATGGAGATTCTTTCACACACCCTCTGCTCCCCCCAGCTCCATACAATAATTATTAATCAAATGTAGCTGCAATGTCTTCCACTGAGGCTCTTTTGGTAACTCCCTTGGTCAACCATAGGCTGTACAAGGTTCAAACTCAGTTAAGATGTCATTGACCTGGCATGCTGATTACTGGTGTTCTTAAAAGCACAGAAAAAGACAGGGTGGGAATGCTTAAAAAAAAAAAAATAAAGTAAAATGCATCTGGCTTAAGGACATGAGAAGTTATTTCTTTGGGGGAGATGTTTTCATTAATGAAGCTTACAGGACTGGTCCCTTGTCGAACAGGCTTTTCTACTGTCCCTTGGTGCTGTGGGTCATGGTGGGGGACGCAGATGAAGGGGGTGTGATAACCTTTTGGGGAAAATAAGTAAAGAATCACTAGAAGTGAAATGGTTTTGCTTTACAAAATAATGATACAGCTAAATTTGACTTAAGTGTTCTCTAAAAGCCTTTCCTCCTGTGCTCTAGTGGCTGCTGCACCCCCTTGAAACCCTGCGCCTTTGAAGGAAATCACAACGTAATCCTTTGGTTTGGCACGTATTGTCCCTTAATGACAGGCATTACATTTGCACAGTACCATAAATCAAAGCTAGGGGCTGTTTTAAATAGGCTGCAGATGCATGTGGACGTTTGCTAAGTGGCACTTCACTGGAGAGGGGAGGGGGAAACTATCCCACCTCTGCAACTCATGGTAGAACAGAGCCAGCAGAGGGGGTTCCCATGTCCACAATATTTTCACTTCACCTGGGATTTAGCTCTACATGAAGACCTGTTTAGCAGAAGGAAATGTTTTTTGAGCATGACCTCTGAAGGGTTTAATTGGGATTTAAGTGTTCCTATTTTTTTCACTCCATGTGGGAGTCTGGAGCTCTGTTTACAAGGTGTGTCATATCCTCTCAACCCCAGAGTCCTTCTCCCCCTCCCTTCTTTTTATGTTCTGGACAAATAGGGAGAAAGTTACTTTTAAAGCAAATGCACATAGAAAAATCCACAATTACTGTCCCTGATTTCGCTGTGAAAACTTTACAACAGCAGTACTGAAAAATCTTCCCCTACCCCTCCTACTTCTTCTAAGAGAACGAAAAAATCCATCAAATTAACACATCAATGAGTTGATTGTAATCTCCAGGGTTCAGTGTAGCACTTTCTAGCCTCTCAGACAGGAGGCCAGCATGATTTATCAATGCAAACCTAATAGCATCAATATGAATCTAACTAAAAATCAATATTTCATTACCAAATTGTTAGTGAGAATGAAGAAAAATTGCCAGAGTCAGAGCATTCTCTAGGGTAGGAGCATCTGGAGTTCAATGTGACAAGATGAGTGATGCATGACTCGGGGCCTGGGGAAGGACACTGGGAGGACAGGCCACTACGTAAGGCCGAAGATTCACGAAGAAAGCACTTTTTTTTTTTTTAAAAGCTTTCTCTAAGAAGAAAGAAAATGTCTGAGAAAATAAAAATGGAAGGCACGCTGCTATTTACCTAAACTGATGCAAAGTAGCTCAAACAACTGAATCTGAACAGATTAGTCTCTGCTGTGGACACCTACACAGAACTGGTTTTCACAGGAGACAAATGGGGAAAATAAATTCAGTGGTCCAGATCCTGATTTCACCTACAAAGGACAGAAATTTATAATAGCTTGCACAGTGGAAATACTTTGGTTTCATGTCTCACGTGCCTGAAATTGGATTTGGTAGACTTTGGATTTTCTGACATTTCAGATTTGTGGTGGATTTCTGTAGATTGCAACTGAAATGTGGACTGAAATCTGCTATCAAGAAGGCAGCAGTACTCAAAATAGTGTGCTTGCTTGGAATGCTTCCTAGTAATTAACATGCTTCTTATTTAAAGAAATAGAGCAAGAAGTGCATGGAAGAGTGCCAAAAAGAGATTCAAAGCATAACTTTATAGTACGTTAAGTCATAGGTCTATTCTGGCAGCATGGTAAGAACTTACATACTTACAACTGTGGAAAAATAAGAACAAAAGCACTGAAATGTAGCTGTGATTCGAGATTCTCAGAGAGCCTTCTTATTACTCAGGTTCAACATATATTGGAGAATGATGGTTGGAGTTTTTGTATCGCAGTACCTTTTGTTCATTTGGGATATCAGGAAGTTATTTGAATGTATAACAGCTGCTGTACTGTTTAACACCTGCGTCTGTTTCAGTTTGGAATGACCATGTCGTGGGACTTACGGAGTCCGCAATATTTGGGGTTTTGTAGTCTTCTGAGAGGAAAAGTACCAACCTTTCTGTGACCCTTAAATCTACAGCTTCTGGAATCAGATTATGGGTGACCCTCTCAGCTTTTAGATTTTGAAGAAAAGCATTTCAGCTCTTGCACTGAGAAAGAATGATCAAAAAGTGAATTGCAAAGGCTCGGAAACCAGGAAAAAACCATAATCTCTCTAAAACTACTGTGAAAAGAAAAAAAAGTACTAGTTATTCTTTACGCTTTTTTTATTTAATGGAGGTCTGCAATGAATAGTCCTGAGGTTTCTCTAGTTCTTTTGTGTCCTTATTTGGCTAAGTCTGCTCCATATGGCTCCAGTCAACGAATTTTTTTTTAGAGGGAGAGAAAGAGAATTTCCAGGTTAGTTGAACTTATTGCTTAGAATAAAATTTCTCCTAGCCCCTGTGTTTCTAATTCTGGCAGCCTGTGATACATCACTAATCTCTAATTCCCTTACTCCCTAGGAACTGTCATTATTTTATGTATTGACTAATACAGTTGTCTCAGGGTAAATTTCCCCTGAAATCGAAGTTTACTTCTTGCATTAGAAGTGAAGCCTACTCCCTTTTATAAATGACAGACTCCTTTTACAACTTTGCATGTATTGGAAGCAGTTGCACTAGAAACGTATGGGATTTTGTTTGTTTAGGTTTATGTTTTTGTTTTTAATGAAGTATTACCTGTACTTTAGACGGAGAAAATTGGAAGGCTAAATACCTATGTAATGATTTCAAGCTTTATTTCTGAAAAAATTCTTATGAAACTTGAAGGTATCAGTAAATAGGAAAGTTAGTATCTCTGTTACCAGGAATTCCTTAAAGGCATTAACATCAATAAAAAGTTCTTTGTTTCCATTAGAAATTTATGTAGGGTCAAGCACTGAATGCAAACAGCATTTTATTTAAATATAGAGAAATTACAACAAATACTTTGCCATAAGGGAACACATTATTTAAGTAGGAATGCCATATTAACAGAAAATACCCTTAAATACGTTTTAAATGTAAAGATGTAAGTAATACCACCCATCCAGCACCCAAGCAGCTCGACAAAATTGTGAGGGGTAAATCAGTTTCTAATCTGTATTGATTCTTCTCAAATGGTTTCCACTTCACAGCTCTCTTCCTTTATAGCATTTGTTCATACCTCTTCTGCACAGTAAGTTTTATTTTGTGTTGTAGTTTAGAATTTGGTAATGGAGCCTTTTGGCTCCTGTGCTGCTTTGGGCTGGGGTAGAGTAAATTTTTGTCACAGTAGCTGGTATGGGGCTGTGGTTTGGATTTGAGCTGAAAATGGTGTTGATGACCAAGGGATGTTTTCATTATGATTGAGCAGAACTTACAAAGAGTCACAGCTTTTTCTGCTCCTTACCCCACCCCAGCCGAGAAGAGATCAAGAGTGAACAAGAAGTTGGGATGGGACACAGCTGGGACAGTTGACCCCAGGTAATCCAAGGAACAGTCCATACCAGTGGTGTGGTGCTCAGCATAGATCGAGGGGAAGAAGGAGGAAGGGAGGGATATTCGGAGTGCTGGCATTTTTCTTCCCAAGTCACCATTACGGGTGATGGAGTCCTGCTTTTCTGGACATGGCTGAACACTTGCTTGCCCATGGGAAGTGGATGAATGAATTCCTTGTGTTGGTTTGCTTGCATACACGGCATTTGCTTTACTTAGTTTCTCACTTCTACACTTCCAGTTCTCTCTCCCATCCCACCAGGGCAAAGTGAGTGATCAGCTGTGTGCGGCTGAGTTGCCACAACAGCTCCAAAAACACAAATGAATTATTGTTGGAAAAATTGAGGCAGTAACTCTACTTCCATGTAGATAGTAAATGGGGGCAAACGTAAGTAGAAATAAAACAGGAATCGTATATTTATTTGTTAAGAATTGACATCTTTATTAATTTGTATGTCCCACTTTCTGTTGTTACCATTCTTTCTCATACATGTTGAAGTTTTTCTTTTACTTGAAGGCAGTCTGAAACTGAGTGACACCTTTGCTGCTAGTGAACAGCTTGAAAATGGAAGAGAAGATCCAATCAGACAGACTAATTAGGGCATCCAGTGAGGATACAGCCTTGAATATTCACTGCACTTTTTTTGGAAATACAGTACTGTGCAAATCCTTGCTCAGGCTGATTGAGACAGTCTGCCAGCCAATCATTCTTAGTGATCAGTGAAAAATAATGAAAAAGATTAGAAATGTAACATCCATAAAAGTTTCAGGGACTGCTTAACTTAAAAAACTAACACTCTTAAATAAATGATCTAGCACTAGCAACCGTGCAATGTCTTGATTGAAAGACTGAATTTATAACAGTACCTTGTGTAATCATTTGCTACAGTTTTGCAAGGGGAAACTTCATTCAGAGGTCAGATCACAGAGGCTGAGCAACAATAGAGAATGATAGAGGACAGCCATGAGAATGGAAGACAAACACACCCAGTGGAAAGAAATCTCTTCTGGCTTTTTTAGTCTTGAAATGTCAAAGCAAAACCAGAGCAGATTGCTTTTACTGTTTGGATGTTATTTGTCTTTGCTTAGCAGGTACATTGATTTTCAGGTGCAAACCCAGTGCCTCTGTGGGTGTGTCCCAGCCAGATGTTGATGGGGAATCAGAGGAGCACCTTATGTCTATGCCTCTGTGCTGCCTGGTTTCTTCATTTGCATGGTCTGGGTAGGTAGAAGAATATGTGCTGGGTTTGAATTCAAATATTAATATCAAAGATGTGTGATGACAGCATGACCAATGGAACTGTTGGCATTTTATTTCTCATTGCATCAGCAGTGCATCTTCTGCCTACCTTCGATCCATTCTTTTTTTTGGACACCACCACATAGACCAAGCAAGTATGGAAGAATAATTTCTTATGCTTGCATTGGCTTCAAACCAGTTGAGTTATGATTGCAGTCGCCCTTTTCAGAGGCATTTGGACACTTGATGTTTCTGTTCCTGTGGATGTGCACAGAAAATAAATACTGGGCCCGGAGCAGGAATGAACTGAAAGGTGGATTGATCTTCCTATTAGAACTATTTGAAACTTGGGGGGATGGAAAACTATCAGATTTTCCCTTTTGATGAAGGAAGAAGAGCTAATATTGGAAAATGTAGGGAAGCACATATTTAGCAGTAATGGCTAATCATAGATATTGAAAGCTATAATGTGACTCACTGACATGCCATGCAAGGAGTAACTTGTAGCCACCCTGCTCATTTAACACTTATCTGCTTTCATACCCACAAACAAAAGCAGAGTTCTAACCAGCAATATCTGTGCTTCTCTGACGTGCCTTTCAGTGTTGCTCGTGCAGTGGGTAAGCAAAAAGCCAGCTGAGAAGTTTATTTTCTATAATGAGTACACTTCATGATATGATAGAGTCCTTGACAAGAGTGTTTTACAGAAGGAGTAGCTAAGTAGTAGCTGAAACATTGCATTCTTTAAAGAGTAAATGCTTTGGTTCACTGCCAAGTCTCTGTTTGATTACAAAGAAATTGGAAAGGGACATCCATCCAGGTCTAATAAAGCAATTGTTCATTTCTTTTAGAAAATAATGAGCAGAAAAACTTTATTACAATAGCTAAAACATTTGGCAATTTATGTATTTATTTGCATATTTGCAAGGCTTGTGGGTAAAATAGGCACCTGCTAAATGTATGGTGTGACTGATGGCAAAAATGGCTTCTTTTCAAGGTTTGTTCTTTACAACCAGGCGGGCTTAAGAATTTTGCCATTTACATAACACAGCGTAAATTGTTTCACAGTAAATCTGCTTAGCAACTTTATTAATGGAAGAATGACATGTGCATTTTCTATGACACCTAATACTTTGGGTTTTTATTTTGTCAAAATTGTTGTTTTACTCCCTTCTTCCCCAATTATTTATAGTTAAGATCTGTTTAGGCACTTTGTCTGAAAGGTAAGTTTCAATAGGATCCTGTTATAGTGTAGAATTTTGTGTTTGAAGTATTAATGTGTGGCACTTTTATGCAACGCTTTTTATTTATTCTTTTCCTGCAGGCTTTCAGATGCAAAATAACATGAGATTTGGCCTTTTAAAAGTATTTAATTGCTGGGATGGTGAATATGTCATGAAAAATCAGGAGACTTATATTATGCACTGCTTTCTTGCCAGTTTAGACTTACAACCATGCTTCCAGCTCTCCTTTCCATTGGTGCATAATAGATATATTATTTTTATTCTGGCAAGACTCAGTGTTTTCATTTAGGGTCTGTTTGGGGTAAACATGGGAAAAAACCAGTGAAAAGACATTCATTCTCTATCTCTCCAGTCTCTGACCTGGGGAAAATTTTGCGTTTTCTTTCTATGTCTGCTTGATAGTTATTGCTGCAGTTAAGTTGGGAGATGTGCTTTGGATACTTCCTTGTGCAAAACCCACTTGGAAGAATAAATTAACTCTAGCAGGAGCTTTTCTATCACCCTTGAACCTTCTCTTCTCCCTGCCCTCTCCATGCACAACTGGCTGATGTGCATGCCAGTATAGTTGAACCGCCACCCACCTGTCCCCACATGCACATTCTCCCTACCTTCTCCTAGCCCAGAAATGTCTGGGGTTTTCTTGGATACTTATTTGCCTTTTTTTTTTTTTTCCCCTACTTCTGTGCTTTCTATCAAGTTCCTCTCTGTTTGTGGCAGGTCACCAAATAAGTTAACAGTGGGGTTCTTTGGCAGTTGTGAGTTATGTCCTTGAGTTCTTGGCTTTGTTGGTTGCTCTTTCGATATGACGTGGTCTTTTCCAAGGGCTTCTGAAAGTCTACAGTGAGTAGCCACTTCCTCGTTGGTACTTTGCATACTTGTCCTCAGGGATGACTTATCCTCTGGAGTACTGGAGGAATTCAGTGCTGCCCAAGAAATTATTCATAAAGATTTTTCAAACTGAACAGAGCTTCAGGTGGAGGTTGTAGTGGAAATGTTGTGCCAAGAAAAGCCTCTGACCACACTTAGCATGGACTAAAAGGGTTTTCCTTCTTTCCTTCAAGAATTTTCAAGTCTTTTAGCTATTTTTTATTCTAGTTTTTTTTGGTTTTTTTTGTTTTTTTTTTTTTTTTTAATAAATGTTTACTCACAAACAGAGCCTCTTCTTAAAAAAACAAGAGATTCTCTCAGAGGCTTCTTTTGCCTTGAGAAAGTAAATGAATCTGTGCTAAGGTCAGTGTTGCTCTGCCTGCATTACCACATGTAGCTAAACCATAAACTTAAAACCAGACTGGTCCTTTGGTCCTTCTAAACCACGGTCAGCTATAGGACTACTTGTTTTAGGCAGGTGAGTTGTAGGGATCCCAAGGAATGAGGGCCTTGCTGCTTTGCTGCACTTTGTAGCTAGTTTATACTGTTTAACTTCTTTGCTGCTACATGAAATTTAACATGGAACAACAAATTCCAGTCTTCTATGTTGAGATAAAACCACTGCTACCCATAGAGGTGTAAGGGTGGAGCCTGCATAGGTAAGTCTTATTTCTGACTTCAATGGTTCAGGTAGGTGATTTATCCAATATTGCTCTTTAGTGGACTGGAGGAAAAAGCTTGAGATTTTTGTAAGAAAACAGTATTTACTCTTCTAGTCTTTGTGGCATGTAAGTGTACAGGGTGAAGAGGAATACACACTTTCAATTCTACAGATTAAAAAAAAAAAATGTTTTAAGGGCAAAGTATTTTTAACAATCCCTTCGACTAACAAGAGGATTGGATGGTTTGTTGCTCTGAACATAGGGTGTTAGTCTAATTTTCAGAGATTCTCTACTTGATGCATGTTACAATTTTTATTCCTATTTTCTTTGTTAATTTAGGCATGTCACTTTAACCATATTGTTAACCACCTCAACAACTATTTTCTCCCTGTCAGCGCTGCATTGCCTGGAGCTGCTTTTTTTATCACAATATTTGTTCACCTTGTGGAAAGCAGTTGCTAGGAAAGACAAATATCTTTGCTTTGCTCCTAATATACTGACTTCTACAAAACTCTGACTGGGAGTCCAGTCGTATAGGAGCAGGAAGCCGTGTGGATGGACACATTTTCTGTAGAAAGAGAATACCTACTGAAAACAAAATGAAAAAACAATACTTGCCATAACAGTAAGACACTGCTGCAAGTCTTGATTTTGTGGCGTAAACATCAAGTCTAAAATATTTACTATCCTTGAGGGCACAAGTTAAATTTTAGGCAGAATTGGCTTAGAACTTCACTCCTGAATTGTAATAAAATGGATAGATGTGTTCTTTGCAGATTTATAATGTGAAGCATTTTTGGACATGGCATGGTTCTTCTGTTTAAGAGAAAACACACAGTGGACAATAGAAGATGAAGATTTTGCACCAGATATTCCCCCCACCCCTGCTTTTCCTATTAGCAGGCAGTTTTCTGGCCACAGAGTGTGCAAAGTGATTTGAACTGAAAGTCAGTATTTAGGTACAGAAATATGGAAGCATTGCTTGTGTGGAGAATGGTTCGGAAAAAAGAGAAATCTCTAATCTACTGTGGTCTCTATCTACTTGCCTCCAAATTCAAAATGAGGGAGGCAAAAAAAGCCCCTTCCAATTCATCTTAATAAGATGACATAAGTTGGCAAGTCTTTATTTTTATTACTCTGTCTACTCCAGCATCCTCAGCTAGAAGTCAAATTGTTGGCACAGAAACATCCACTTTTTTGGTCTTGTTCCACTCTTCTTCCAGCTTGAGCACTCTATACAGGACTAATCTAAAGGCAGAAAAAAAAGGCATTAAGCAAAGCCATAAAAATAATTAATCTAAGTTTGAAAGAGATATTTTCCCCTCCTTCTGCCATTCCTTTGCTACAAAAGTGCGAACATTTTTCCCTCCAGTGGGAGGCTGAGAGGTGCTATTTGCTTTACTGGAATATAGTTTCTCACCATCCTCTTCTCTCCACTCTGTTTGCCCCTGTCTTAAGGGCTGTCATTAAGGGCTGCCTTAATGTTACTGGAGACCACTGTTGTTTCAAGCTAATCTTGGGTATCAGCTAAAGCCACCAAATCAACCATGTGCAGCTGTGCAGTGAATCTAGAGGACTCCACTCCAAGTTCTTCAGCCTTTTTAATTTTTATCTTTTGGTCTTGTTTTGTTCATGACATATTTATGAGCAGTGGGATCGAGATGAAAAGTCTTTATGTACATACATGAAAAAAATCAGTGCTATACTATTTTTTCTTTTTTCTTTTAATGATATTTCATTCCAACAAGCTCTTTCGATCTAGACAGGGTTCTGCTTAATTAGATATTAAAATGATTGGAGCAATGCTGTTTCTTTAACTCCTAACTGCAACAAACACATACGAAACACACTGTTGGCGGCATTTAATCAACAGCAGTCAATTTATCATTTTCACAGTTTTAGTGAGTGGTTATGAATCACTAAAATCACAGGTATTGTAGATGCAGCGTTGTGGCACTATCATTAACAAATATACAGTGCACAGAGGGATGACTTGGTAATTGAGTGGGACTAATAAGAATACATCATTTAGCTGTATGTGACAAACTGTGCCTCAAAACACAACCATGGAAAATTCACGTTTTGCTTAATAAATAAATTACACAGCCAATGTATTATACATAATTTGTGTCCTCATGGATTTGAATGATATATAATGCATGGTCCAAGTCATTTATTTATTAAGACTAACTATATATATTGTAGGTGGGGAATTTTAAACTCTAGAGTAAGACCTGCATAGGTAACTGTTACAACTACTGAGTTTGATTGGGCAGCAAATGAGGCTGTGCATTTGGGGACCTGCAAACACAGGCAAGTGTTTCTAATGTTACAAGCTCCAGTGTATTAATAAACTTCACTTTCCTCCATTAATTTGAGGGATAAGAGGACTAAAGTTGAAGCTTCACTGGAGAGGTATTCTACTTATTCAGCAATGGAAAACGGATTTTTTCAATAAAAGGAAAATACTGGTTGCAACAAGGAGCTTTGGGGAATAACCAACATTTCCTCTGTAATGTTTTGGAAGAGGCAGTTTTACACTTGTGGGCATCTAGGCCTGTTGGCCAATTCAAAGAAGATAGCAAATAAAAAAAAAAATTATTCTCTTGAGCATCTTGGATAAGCAGTAGGTGAATATTTGACCTGCCAATGCTTTCAAAATAATTTTCAATAGGTGCTCTAAAGTTTTCCAGCTAACATGCTCTACAGCTGGCCTACAGCATTTTGTTTCAAGACTTCCACAATTCTCTACTTAAACTACTGTCTTCTCCAGATTCCTCTGGTTTTTTGTTTGTTTCTTTTTCATGGTGTCTAGCAGTCTGATTTAATTTCAGGAAATGTTTGTTTTCTTCTAGCAGATTGACTAAAGTGTAGTAGTCTGTATGACCCTTCTAATAGCATGTAAATTTGAATAAATTCTGGAAAAGTAGTCTTTTGAGATGAAACTGGTTTTATTTTAAAATATCATTACTGCTGTGAATCTCCAACTAAAAGGAAAGAATAAGTAGTAAATAAATAGCTCTTATCAACTTGCATTGAATAGCACTGATCAACCATCATTTCAGGTGCACATTGCACAGTGTATATAGGGTCAACAATTTCCACCTTGAGTTTCTCCTGAAACAGTACCTATAGACTGCATAAATCTGCATATAAACAGGTTTCTGCAGGGAGACTAGAATGGTCCTTTTTCTGTCACTGGTGGAAAAGGCTGGCTTGCTAAAAAGAACAAGCTGTATGACACCACTGAGAGCAACCCAGGCTAATCTTCGAGAGGGGGGGACACTAGCTCTGGGAATAGTGTCAAGGCTGATTTCTCAGCAGTTAATTATAAAAAACGCCCCCAAAACCCCAGCAAAACAAAACAACCCTTTATTTTCTTACTCCAGAACCAAGTGATTTTGTTGCCTTTTTTTTTGCATCAGCTATTTGTAGCCAGTTCTGAAACCTTACTGTGATTTAAAATTGTGCAAGCTTTATCCAGATCTGAATTTCTTTGGCACTTGCAGAAGTGCCTGAGATTTCTGTTCTACTTTTGGGGAAAAAAACCCCAAATCAAACAAACTACCAGATTTAACTCTTTATATGAATCAGGTTTTGGCTTAAACTTAAAACAAAGTTCCGGAGAGGAAAACTGTGAATCTGCTCCAAGCAAGCCAAGGCTGAGTCACTCAACACACAACCTTGAGCTACTACAGATCTGAAGGCAACAAACAGAAGAAAGCTGATTGATTCTGGTAAATTATCCATCAGGTTCGGGATGTTATTATACTTAGAATTTAAAGTGAACTGAATAATGTAAATGGATTAAGAAAAAGCACAATATTAAGAGTGGCAACTTTCCTCACATAGTTTCCTTTTCCTGGGCATAGTTTCCTTTTTGGAGCTACAAAGCAAAGTGTATCAAGTTTTGAATCCTACCTGATAGGCAATGTTCAACAGCATGTGGGACACTGCCTTGGATGGTGCTTGCTTAGCTGCTGCTGCAGTCCAAAGTTGGAGTATAACGCTTCACGTAAGGAGCTCAGGTAGCTGTCGATACTCCATTACTTGTTTTATCCTTAAATAGCATACTGATGCCATGATGATTTTTTGCCTTTCTTTTATACCCCTTTTATATATCCTTTTATAGAGCTTTTATGTATCCTTAGTGCTTTTAGCCCACATACTTGTAATTCCTTAAGTCTGATAACTTAGCTAGACCTAATATTCCATTAAGCCAGAAGACCAAACATCCTGGAAGCCTCGCAGTTAGGGGTCAGAAAGCCCTAGAGACCAAGGTCTTCTCTAGAACATATCCTGTAAATTAAGACAAGCCCATCCAAGAGGAAGATTCCTCGAGATGGGGGATTCATTCAAGTCTCTCACTGGGGAATCTTTGATAGATATGCTAATTTACAAGGCCTATAAATTGTATACGCGATTTATTTTGTGTGTGCATTTCGGCACTTTCCACCCAAAAGAAGTGGTGCACCTAAAGATCCTTAAATAAATACTGAGGTTAAAACCCTTTTCCCCTTAGTCGAGTCTGGCTTTATTTTTAAGGCCAGAGAAAGGCAACAATATCAGAAAGGTATTCAGTGTAGGTAATTTCTCCTTTTTCAAAAATTGGGTTTTGGTCACTAAACTGATTACTTCAGGAAGCTTTTCACAGCTGAAGGGACAGCAGAGACCTGGTAGCTTCCTACCATCCTCTTGCTCAAAGAGCACCATGCAAAGGGAAATACATTACTATCTATGAGAATATCAGCTTCCCATCACAAGTGAAACCAATGCAAAGCTTAAACCTATTGATCCATTGTAAAGTATGACTAAATGGATAACACGAATTTCCTAGCTTCCTAGAAAATAAGCACAAGGTCTTCGGAAATTTCACAGCCTGGCTGCGTATTGTATCAACCCATAGAATCATTGATTTGTTTTCTTCAACAGAGTTGCATCTTACTTGAGAGCAGGCTTTTCATCTTTTTTTCTCTCTGGGATCAAGATGATCTTACAGTTGATTGTGTAGCCAACAACTTAAATTCAAATTGAAGCATTTGTCAATAATTCAGTACAGACTGTAGCCACTAACTCTTTCGCAATTTGTGCCATCAGTGCTTTGGTGTCTTTCCTCTGGCCCTACTGTACTCTTTCTTTCTCTCTGCTACAAAGCCACCAGAGATAAAACTTTTAGAGAAATTCTATTAACTACTGGTTATGTTGAAATATCTTTTACCGGATGGTAAAGAGCCAAAGCACTAGATTTTCACAGCTCCAAAACACATCAGTGAGAGTATCACACATACTGACCCAGCCTGGTGAAACCAGCCTGGTGTTCACAAGTAGTGGGGTTGGGTTACAAAAACCCTGCATGCCCTGGCACTAAATATGGTCTGAGGGTAAATGACTACTGATCTTAATTGTCTGTGAAACAAATGAGTGAAAGTGTGGCATGCCAGTGAACTTATTCACCTTCTTTTCCAGTATTTTTTGGACAGCTTTCAGCTGCATCTGTCTGCTTCCTCCCAACTCTTCTCAAAGAAAATAGCGAGATTCAGGGTAAGACGTGGAATTAATTGCAAAGCACCGTCCCTTCTTTTAATGCTTGTAACAAGCCAATGAGCACTGAAAAGACCCTTGGTATAATAACGTGTAAAAAAATATATATATACTGATTAAGGCTGCTGTGTAATAAAACGTCCTTGGTATAATTTGAGTCATTTCTCTTTGTGGTTCTATCATTAACCCTACAAGAGCCAGTGCCTGCATTTTGGTACACTGTCTTATTAGTCTAGCCTTTCTGGTCCCCCAGAACTAAGCTTATTCTAAGAGGACTGCAAGATAAAAATGCAGGCACAGGGATGGTTAGGCCCCTGCGGTCACCAAGATGAATTAAATAATTTATATTGACCTAGGGGCCTGTGTGTAGAATAATCCTCCACTTAGATGACCCAGTGATTCTTAACTCATTTCTAAGTCTGTATCCAGTCAATGTGAAAGTGTTAATGTTCCTGTATCACAGTACACTGATTACACTTATCTTTTTCATACCCAATAACCAGAGACAATGATTATATTATTCATAAGATATTTTTACCTGAAGTAATAAAGCATGCAGCTTTAGTTATTATTTCCTAATCTTTTTTTTTTTTAACCGTACTTTTTTCTCCAGCCCCAGGGATAACCCTACAATTTATATTAAAAAACATTCTTCCCTTGCACGCCTTTCTTTTTTTATCTCTGTCTATGCAAAGCTGGTATAATTGTATCAGCAATGTGTTTATGTGAACATTCTTGTAGCTTTCAGGGGATACTGTCCCTGCAGGGCTGGCCAAAACATACTTTCTTTTTAAATTGAAAAATAAAATTGGAGAGGGTTAATGTGGGAGAAAGAGGCTTATATCAGCATGTCTTGTCTTGCCTTAATCAGGTAATACACAAGGCAAAAAAGTCTGACATGTCCACAAACAGTTACTGTGCTGCCCGCCATATGCTGCCCTAGCGTTCCAGATGGACAGAGAATCTGTGAAAGTCATGTTTCATGAGCATTCCCTTCAGGCTCCCAGGAACCTCCAGGACACAGCTGGAGAGATGTATGCACACACCAGTGTGGCAGTGTGGGGGGGTGTGTATGTGTGAGAGAGAGACAGAGAGAGAGCATAGATGTTTGGTATGCAGTGAGGCTGGTTCTAAATCATTTTGAGAGAACTAGAGGGCAGGGGGAGTGATGTGGAAATCTTGCATTTGACTCCATGTGGCATGCCAAGAAAATTTCCAAGTGGGATTTCTAGAACTTGTTTGCTCTCAAATTCACTAATATGTGAGACTTTATTTCATTTCCGAGAGTGACACCACATATTATGCTACAGAAAGGTGGAACAATTGTACAGGGAAGCAATGAATGGGTCTAATCCCTGCCCCGAATAATCAGACAGGAAAATTGTTTTCATGCATCTTTGCTCTCTAGTGTTCTTTGCAGTAAAACACTTCTGACCCAAAAGCTGAATGAAGCTCCCAATCTTTCTGCAAGACCATTAGTGAAATTTGTATTTACATTTAAATAGCACCATCCCAGTGTTTCTTTCTTCTGGGACTTGCAGTTGTACTATAATGTCCTAATTATTGTTCACCGCAGGAGGATTTTTATCAGGCCACAGGTATTTGAAGATAAGTTGTATTTAACATGACTGCTAGGAGTTGTTTGTTCTGCTAAGATCTATGCATGAATGAGCTGGAGTTAGCCAAAACATGGCCAGAAACCTGATCATTAATCTGCTTAATCCTGGGACTATGTGGCAAAGAGCTTGAGCCAGGCTTTAAGACAACCCCACTTCTTTAAGTGCTATAGCTGTCCTCTCTGCTCACCCTCCAAGTGGCCCAAGGAGGATTTACTGCTTCACACTTGGCCCTTCCCTTTTTCTTTTTCATTCCTGTACATGAGCACTTGGAGTCCATCTTCACCTTCCAACAGGAGGGCACAAGTCAGAGGAAGGTGTGCTCCTCCACATGCCTTCCCCTCCCAGCTGTGCTGCAAGACAATCAAGTGAAACCCCAGTGAAATGAAGCCCCAGTCTGATCCTAGATGGCCCCACACACAAGCAAGGGAGCACTCAGTTGCTGCTGTACATAACCGTGTTTCTACATATAGGGCTACCTCCCCATTTCACTGCAGGTCTGAAGTTACAGATCAAGGGCTACCTGTAGGAAGCTGTTGATATGGTAGGAAGACATTCACCTCTTTTAAGTTAAAGTTATTTCCTAAGATGTGCTCGAGTTATATAATTTTCTGTAAAACAGTGAACCCCTTTGATGGCCATGACCTTAAATTAAACTTGAGCTAATCGAAATTTTGTGGCCAAGTTTTTTTTCAAAAATTTCCCAGCTATCTATGTTCTTAAGCAGTACCATAATACAGAAAAACATGCAGTAGTTGAGTGACTCAGTGTCAGCCCTTGCCGTCTATACATAGCCTGGTCTTTTCAAATGATAGTGTTTTTACAGGTGATGTTAACCTAAAGGCAAAGTGCAACGTAAGTTCTTTGTACTAAGCAGATAATCAGTGATGTTTGTGAAGTTATGTTCTACATGGGTGGCCTGATTGACCACAGCAAGTTTCTGTACAAACTCCAGGGATAAAAAAGTGAAATCCTGCCCTGGAATATAGTTGTTGCTTTTCCAAATTAAGAAATAGAATAACTCTATTTAAATACATTGCTTATAACAACCACTTGCAGTTTCTGTCGTGCTGGGTGTAGAGGGTTTTGTTCGCCAACCGGGCGGACTGCATTGGTTAATTGATTAAGCGCATTGGCTTAAAAGCTTGTCAATCAACTCAGTTTCAACCCATGACACTGGGATACTCAAAAAGCTCCTATTCATGGGTAGAAGGTGACTCTGGACTTTTTAGATAAAAATGCTTCTGTGTACAGAGAATTTATATATTTTTGCTCGGCAGAGTCCACCCATCCAAATTTGCACGAGAAATAATGAAGTTTTACTCAGGTTTTGGGCAGCACTGGGAGAGCCCTGTGCATCCTGAGACCTTCCTTCCTTTGCTGGGCATATGGTGCTGGTGGCAATGGCAGCTCATGGATGGCTTCTCACTCTCCATGGGGGAAGCAGCCCGAAGTGAGAAGAAAAAAACACCCCATAAAAGCTCCAGTTCAGAGCTGAAGTGAAAAGCTAAGTCAGTGGGGCAGAGGCTGGTGAGAGAGCTCTGCATGTGTTGGTTGCCAGGGTCCTGAGAGCATCCACAGCCCTGCTTCTCCCTGCCCAACCCCAGGGGCCCCCCTCACCTGCCTGTGGCCCAGGCCCTCATCTCAACGCCCAGGGCTGTCAGCCCCTGTCCCAGCAGTGCTCACCAGGGCTGGTCTCAACCTTCGCATAGCCTGATCCTGCCCGGCCATGGACCCTGAGCCAGGATCACCCATAGGCCCATGGCCTGGACCCGCCTTTTCCTAGTCCGCAGGGAGGTGCCTGGTGCCCAGGGATGGGACTGCCCTGGTGTCCCTGGTTTCCCAGTTCCTATATGGGGATAGGATGGGTCCTGGCTGCCAGGACCTGTCCTGACAGATCCCGATGGGAATCCCCCACCGTCCTGGCCCCAGGGAGCCCTGACCTCCCCCTAAACATATGCCTGGATTAATTTGTCTTTAATTCTGTACAAAATCAATGCATGTTCTCATGCAGATATTACCAGCTGCAATAGGAACGGAAAGGTAATATCCTGGCTGTTTATTTCTGTAGCTTGATCATATGAGCAGGGATATTATTTTAAGACTACAAAAAAAAGCCACCAAAAAAAAATCTCAATGCAATCTTCCATTCATTCCCATCAGAGAAGAAAAGGCCTTGGCCTCATCCCCAGCAAGCTTTGCCCCCATAAGGCACTGTAGCCTCTGCCTTCCTTTTCTCCTTCCAGGGCTATAAATTAATATCTCATCATTGACCATAATATGCCCTGTAACTCTGTTTATTATTACTGCGTATTTTAGACAGGTGGTAAGTATTGGCACTTTTTATTATGCTGATAAACAATGTCGGACTGCCAGGTGAAATGTGTTGTCGGGGTGATTTCTCACTTTCCTGTAGCCTCCCATGGATTTCTGCCTGGGCTAAGGGAGTGCAGGGCTCCAGTGGGTCCACCTTTTGCAGCACCCTGTTCCCTTCTCCTGCAGGGATCAGCCAACAGCTGTCACTCCTTTCCAAGCCACGCTTTCAAGGGACATAGTGCTGCAAACCTACACAGCTCTCAGGAAACCAAGCGCAAATACAAGTGCCTTCCTTTGCTTTCAATCCTCGTTTCCCTCGTGATTGTTGCTGCTCTCTCAGATCCATTCCTCTTACTGTGCAGCAGCATTGGAGGTCCTGCCCTCCTGAACTGCTGTTGTTTCTGAGATCCAGAGTGGGAGCTTGGTGTGGGATGGCCAGGACATGTGGATATATTTGGCTACTTATTGAAAAATCCTTAGGCACACATACCCACTGCTACTTACATGATGCTGCCTGACATGTATCAGGTTCACACATAGTGCTCACACGTACGTGAGATTGCCTCAAATATATCAGAGCCTTTCTCGACTGTCTTTCAATCTCTCCACTTGCAGCATTGCATCTACTTACCAGCTTTGCTTCTCAGGCACCTCGCAGCATGTCGCAGAAGGTGTGTGTGTGTCTGTGCAGTGCATCTCCGTGGAGCGCTGTGGGGTGGTACCTGAGCGAGGTTCAGACACCTGGGAGCAAATTCACCTTGATGGTGCTGGTGGCACTAACACCCTTCTGTTGCTTCCAGTACATAAATTAGCTTGGCTATGTTTTCAAGGCATGCATTGTACATACCAGTGTGCAGTGTCCTGTCTGGCACGAACAGCAGCCATTTTTCCTCTGCAACCCTCTTGTCCAACTCAGAGATGAATGTAAAGCATTTTATGCAGCTTATTTATAGATCCTTTTTTTTTCCACACCTGCAAACCCTAGGCACTAAGTGAAAAAAAACATAAAAAGAATATTGGTTTTCAACTGTACCTAAATACTCAAATGTTAACAAAATTCAGCTATTTTGGTTGTTGATACCTCTTTGTCCCTGTGATGTCACTCATTACTGAAATGTGCCGTTTTCCCCCTGCCTTTATAGACTCAATCCAAGTTCTCTAATCAAAAGGGCTGTGGTAAGGATATAGTGAATAAGTTAAAAGGTCATAGGAAGGAAATGCTGGTATATGATAAACTGACTTTTGTTTTGACTTATTTTAAGAAGGCTAATTCGGATTTTTGAGAATCATCTCTTTTTACCCGAACCTCTCCAAACCTCTCCGAACCTCTCCTCTCCGAACCTCTCCTCTCCGAACCTCTCCTCTCCTAACAAATAAGTGCCTGGTAAAGTTATGGGGAAGAATATTCTGGGAGATACTGATATTCCCCCTTAGGGGAAGTGGAAGGGCAGGCACTGATCTCTTCTTTCATGTGACCAGTAACAGGACCCAAGGGAATGGCCTGAAGCTGTGTCAAGGGAGGTTTAGGCTGGATATTAGAAAAAGGTTCTTCCCCCAGAGGGTGGTTGGGCACTGGAACAGGCTTTCCAGATAATTGATAATAGCACCAAACCTGCCAGAGTTCAAGAAGCATTTGGACAATGCTCTCAGGAACATGGTATGATTCTCGGAGATGGTCCTGTGCAGAGCTAAGAGTTGGACTTGATGATCTTTGTGGGTCCCTTCTAACTCAGAATATTCTGTGATTCTGTGATTCTGAGTTAAAAATTGTTGTAGATGGAATTTAATGTTGATTTTATCGGCTTCATGTATTTTTGTGGCATTTCAGGTTTCTTTTCTTTAATTAAATACACCATCTACTATCAATGTTCAGGTGGGTAAAGGAGTATGTGTTCCAAAGAAAACAAGACTTAAGATCTAAAGTCACAGCGTCCTTTTCATCCTTTTCCTTTCCCCATAGGCTGTGGCTGTGAAGACTTTGGGATGTCGCAGAAGCAGTGTCTCCACAGTGTTGTGTGGGACACGTAATTCTCAGGTCACCTTGCCTTGTTGGAAGACAAAGGACTTCCTTCACTGCTCATCCATACCATTCACTTTTGTTTCAGTGACTATGGTTGTGGTAGCCATTGAGTTTATAAGAGCCAGTACCTTGGATAAAAAAGGTTATCAACTTATCAAGTGAAATACTGAGCAAGGGATAACATAACATAGTAGCTCATGCGGTTTCCTGTCCTAGGTGCACCTCCTTTACTTGCGCTGTACAAGTGACCCTGAACAATGTGAGGAAACAGAAAGGGATGGCAACAGATTTGGAGTAGAATATGTTATGTATGTATCATGTAGTCTTTTAGTCAGGATTTGCTGGGTCTGAAAGCCTCTGTCCAGAAGAGAAGCTCCATACTGTTTTCCTGAGACAATTAAGTACAGTAGTAATCTCAAATGATTACAAAAAAATGATGAGACCCCTATGTCATACAACATGCTCATTAAAAACCTAGAAATAAAATCCAGTCCTAACTCTTAGATCTTTTCATTACTGGGAGAATTCTGCACTGTGCTCTGTCTAGGCATGCTGTATGCTTTGGGGAGAAGGATGAACTGATCTGGGCTACCATTATGTCACCTCCTAGCACTTGTCCATTGGTATTATGGGGACATTCTGGTGAGGGATGCAGTACCCTGAATGTGAAATTCCCTGATAACTGGGTGGCTAAAAGCTAGATCTGGAATTTTATGCCAGCGGCCATCTCTATTTAAAATGCAAGATAAATTAATCTCCTCCCCCAACATTATCAGAATCCCGCAGATGGTGTTATTATAAATAAGTTCTGTTTATCTAAAAGTATTAGCATTTAACTCTAGGAGGAATGGTTGTTGTCATGTGTGGTTCAGATCTTTATAGATGTTAGGGGTTTCTTTTGCCTCCAGCAAGATGAATATACAAAAAAAAAAAAAAGAAAATACATGTACTTGTTTTACTGGAATATACACCCTCTTTAGGTTCTTATTTGTGAATATTTAGCTGAGCAACTGAAGTCAAGGAAGGAAAAAGTGAAAAAGTGTTAATCACAAGTGTGCAAATAAGATCCATGAGAGTCATTTTAGCTAAAGCTACCATAGCGATGCTCATTATCATAGCTAGATAATTAAAACTGGAGGAAAAGAGTGATCTTGTTGCATAGGGACATAAGGGTTAAGAAATAATTTTAAGGATGACGAGTTAAGATAGGTAGTTTTGGTGAAGATGGGGTTGGTAATGAAAAAACCTCCTAAAAAAACCAAACTACAATCAATTTTTAGACACTTCTGTAAAGAAAATGAGGTAATCCAATCAAGGAATGCAAACGGAGCCATTTGGTTAGATGACCAATTACATTGGGGCAACAGTGACTCATTAATATTTGTGCCATATGTTTATGAAGAATCCAAGAGCTACATTAAGCAAACTTGAAGCAACTGGGACTTAACAGGTAACTCATGGAGAAAAAAAAGGCCTAGAGAATTGATTAACTTTATTCACTAGGAATGTTATGCCCCCTTTTCCAAACAAAGTCATACTCAATGTCCTTGCCCTACTGTATTCATGATAGACTTCATGTCTATATTTCTCTCCCGAATAATTTTGGATAACTGAGGTTGGTGAGATTTCTGTTTTCCTTGAAACATAGTCTGCTTTCCCTAAATGAAAAGAAATGTACAGCTCTTTACATTTATGCAGTCATTAATTAACCTGCAACAACTTAATGGCACCAAGGGACTGAGTGTGTTAAAAATAGACATCAAAGTCAATGACAACTTTGACTAACTTTTCTGGTTTTTTGTCACTTAAGCACTTAACTGTATTTAACTGAACTTGCTACCTGAAATCCTAATGATGTAGTATCATATATTAAGACTGTCAAGGTTTTCATTGGTCATATGCTTCTTACTCTCTTAGTCCATTTCATATCTAGCGCTCTGTGCTGTTCTTCTATTCCAGGTCTCAAATAAAATTCTGAGAATCCATTTTTTCCTGTGTTGGTCAGTGATTCAGGGATAGGAAAACTGGTTTCTTTGTTATTTATTGAAAATGGTAGTTTCCTTCCCCTTTGGAAATTAAAGTGCTGAATTGGAGAAATTGAAGTTCAAACCATGCTTAGGGTCATGATGTTTGACATAGTCAGATAGTTTGGTGTTCAGAGGGAGAGAGTCATGGGTGACCCGTGGGTGTAGAGAGCTTTTTAGCCAAGGAAAATTTCTGAGTAGTGATAATCCGAGGTCAAATGTTGGAAGTTTAAAGTACAAGCCGGAAAGTAATTCTGTTTCAGGGTTTTATACTTTCATTTTGCTACCATCCTAACTTGGGGAGGGGGAGAATCTGTGTGACTACCTGTCTTTGTAGATACTCATATATGACTTGTTAAACCTCAGAGTTCTTCTTTGATGCTAGAGAGACTCTCAGATAAATTATATAGATTCTTGGCTGTTTTTGTATTGTACTCGAAATCAGCTGTTTTGATAATGTGAAAGCACTTTGAGCTTAGCTTGTGCTTAAGACCTAGTAGGACTCACATGCTGTATCTCTAACTAGGATTTAATATGCTAGGGATTCTTTTAATAGATTATACTGCTCAGAAATTATAATATGGAGGTGATTATTCTCTCATCTTAATTAATATAAACTATTTAGAGTGGCAAACTAGAATGTGGGAGAATGTAACTCCGCTTTGGTGAAGAACGTACTTGAGGCTAGGTTTCTTACTTGCTTCTTCGAAATCCAGGGAATGCATGGCTCCAAAACTCCAGGGGAGAGAAATGCTAAGCTTCAGTTTATAGAGTCAAGCCCCTAAATTTGTCTGAGGAGCAGGTCTTATGCCACTTCTTTGCTTATGGACACAATTCACCAGAGCTGTCTTAGGCTTTTTTTGTGGACCATACAATTTTGTTTGAATTCCACCTGTAGCTGACTGCTGGCACCTGACCCATAGCTGGCATTTCCATTAGGTGCCAAGGTTAATGGCAAAAAAAATAAAGACAAAGTTTACAGTGCCAAGTCTAACTCCTTTTGTGAATCTAGCTCATTTGGGGTTTTGTCTAAAATTAATAAATACAACAGAAGTCTTCAATGGGCTTCATAGATTTTTTTGACTACTTTTCCACCCTTCTACTACAGACTTTCTCTGTGCTAAAAAATTTCACAGTCTAAAGGACTTTACTCCTAGGAAAAGTTTTCAGGGAATCAATCTACATTTTCACTTCTTCTTAAAGTGAAATAACGCATCACCATATTTAGAGTTCTGTATCCTCATTCCAGCCTCATGACTGTAATGTTTTTCCTATGGTAAAAAATAATGCTTTAGTGTTGACACACTTCAATCCACACGATGTCAGCTGTTAGGATTTTCTGCTAAGTGAGATCATGCTCTTTTAGGCCTGTTTGTGAGTCAACTGAAAGGACTCTGCAGTGCTGGTGGAGAGGGCCTTATTTTCATTCTGCGACAAAGTTGTTTTCTTCCTAATTAAGACAGTGGAAAATTTTACTTTGTCTTCATTGTTGCAAAGTAGAGGACAGGAAAAGAGAAACTTGATTAGAACCTCCTATGTGCAATGTTTTGGCCCTGACTAGTCTGCCAAGTAAGAAGCAAACGGTAATTTTTTCTTTTAAATGTGTCTTAATTTCCTTCATGTTCCTGTAAAACAGTGGAAGCTGAAGGAAAAAAAATGAGCCACCAATAAATAATGGCATTTTATCATTGTCCATAAAGGACAATGTATTGATTGATTATTTTTGGTTTGTATAAAGGCACTTGACTGAAACTTCAGACACAACAGCAATCATTATAAAGTACAGAGACTTTAATAGCTCAACATCTGAAAAAGTCCTCCAACAAAAAGTTCCATAGTGCCTTGGTCTGCCTCCATAGCCTCCTTGAGAAAAGCCAAGAAAAACAGCAAGGTTTTGTGGCATGGCCTGAAGGTCAATAAATCTTGGCTCTGCTAAACCAAGGAGGGAAATAAAAAATCTGGAACCAAGAACGCCTCACATGGAGTCTTGTGGCCAAACTTGCTCCCAGGTAATTCAAGGCTCTGTTAGTCAAGACAATACCACCAGATGGATCTCTAGGAAGAGGTAGATCCAAATTATTCAGGGATTCCAAGCTCAAAGTCAATACTTACACCAGTGCCACGAAGTGGAAGGTGGCACTGAAAGGCAGGCAGGAGGCATGACTGTGGCTGAGCAGAGAGGCAGAGTGACCACAGACACAGGGTTGCAGCAAGCCCTGGCAGCACCACTCCTCCGCGCGGAGCTGCCCCAGGAGTTAATGCTGGCTGTGCTCAGCACGGTGGATTGGGAACACAGTGCTTCTGGTCAGCAAAGCTGTGGCTCCCCAAGGGTTTCTGAGCAGTGAGACAGGCACTGCTGTTCAGGAGGCCTCTCAGGCTGCATAACAGACTGCATAATAGCTGTATAAAGATAAAGTGTGTTGGGTCGGCTATGTGCTCCCTGCATCACTCACATGCGCAGCCCAAATCATCTTTCTTAGACAGGATTCCCCTTTACACAGCATGTAAAAATGGAAATGGCATAAAGCTGTGTAAGACAGGGCAAAATGTGACTTCTTGGGGTAGGAGAGGGCTCATCATTTTCTAGTGATTTACTGGTGCTGTTGGAGCAGTGGTAGGCAAAACTGCTTGAGCAGTTCTATCTGCTTTCCTAGAGGTTTTAAGATCTGTCCACTTCTGAGCTCCAGGCTGGTGGCAAGGTCTGTTCTGCTGTGTTTACGACAAATTCTTCTTTGCACAGGTGGTATTTTCTCCCAAACCAACATACCACCTCAGATGGGATCAGTTTTTTGTGAGACCTGTCGGGGAAGAGTGCACATTTAGAACAGCTGCAAATGAACTAAATGCTAGCTGGAAATGGTCAGGCAACAGTCCAAGCTAACATTAGAACAACAGAGAGAGTGAAGCAAAGTGCTTATTTTTTTGCTGAATCAATAACTCTGTCCAGGTTAACTTCAAGGTATTGCTTACTTCATTGCTGTGCATCACATAATTAATTTTTTCTGCATTTGGAGATCCAATTTGTGCAGCAGGCTTCCCACTGAGGCTTCACCTAGGTTTTACTTTAATTTAGCTAGAGGGTTGGTATTTTTTCTGTGTGTTTGCTTCTCCCTGTGCTTCTAAATCTAACTCCTCATCGGGAAAATAAGGAAGCATTGCGGTTCAAAGCCTAATGGAGAAGCTGGCTCTGGAAAGCAGTATTCTCACCCCCGGAGAAATCTTGGAAATGGTGCAAGTCTATGGTAACTAATGCAGCCTTTGCAATGATAAATTTATTCCTTCATTTGCAAGCAAAATTGATGCACATTGCTAGGTCTTGATGACCTCTGCTTTTTTTTTTTTTTTTTTTTTTTTTTTCTGTCAGTTTCCCCCTGTTTGCCTAACACTGTGTGAGTTTGGAAAGTTAGGGCTTTTCAGGACTAAAGGAATCAACCAGTCACATCTCCAGCTTTTCTATTTGACACGAACAAACAAGAAAAAGAGATCTGTTATACACTGCTCTGTATGGGAATGATTCGAGCTACTCAGCAGTCTTTCTTTAAAACTCTTTCCTTAAAAAGGTAAGTAACTCCTGCTCCACTCAGTCTCAAATTTCCAGCATAAAGGCTGGATTGAAAAGCCAAGGCACTGGAAAATAGGCAGATAGATGTGGTCAATACATTTATCTGGAAAAACTTTGCTAGCTATCATGCCCCATGCTGTTGTATATGATTATTAGTTGCAAAATAGCATAGCTTGAATATTATTACTGAACATTAAAGAACATTTCACTTCTAATTATGGAATAAGGAGAAGATCTTGCAACTTACCTACCAAACATTTACTTTGCACGCATAAGAGTTTCCATTTTTTAAATCTTTTTCATTTAAAAGCCCCTGCAAACAGGCTACTTTCTTTTGCAGCTTCCTGGTACCTTGAAGGTGTCAGTGAGGAAAGAAAAAACCTGCACACCTTAAAGTCTATATTTAATTAAAATGCATTACACTATTTTGAGTAAAATACTGAAATTGAGCAAAGGGTCAAAATATTTTTCAGCTTAATTAGAGACTTGGTGATTGAGGACCTGAAAAGAACATTTTTTAAGATCATTTAGGACACTCCTGAAAGAGTATGGGGAGGAAGATCCTCAGGTCAGTGGACCTACCTTCTTTCTGTTGAAAGCAATTGCACCAAAAATAAATTCCACCAGTCTCACATGAAAGCTGGTCTTGATTTTGCCCCCACTACTTCTATTGCAAGAGTTTTTAGAGTCTTATTCTGCTTTTTTAACAGCAAGAGAGCAATTAACGGCAGTTCTGCAAATTGAATGACTTCAATCTTTGGCACAGACGATATTGCATAAGGACTGTGAGTTATTAATGATAATATTAGCCTGTTACCTAACACATCTTTACTAGTAGATCTTCAAGTTCTTTAAAAATGAAGCAACTGTCAGGGTCTCCATTTTCATATGGGGAATTAAAGCTCTGCGGAGTGAGATGTTGTACTCAAGGTCATCGCAGTTAACTAATAGCATAGCTGGGATTAGAAGCAAATCCGTACAGTTCCAGGCCACTCTGTTATCCAGCAGATCACACTGACTTCCCCTAGGGTTAGAAAGGATCCCTTGATTGGTGATAAAACAGTGTTAACTACTGAGGCTAGGATTTTTGAAAGAACCTTGGGGCTTAAAATGCATGTCTCCCACACACAGCAGTGCAGGGGTGTCATGAGCTGACCCTGAATATCCTGAAATATCCTATTGTGTTTAATTATTCTCTAAAAGATGCAAGCTGTAACAGCTCTGTCTCTCAGTCCCATTTTTACCAAATGTATATGCATAGGAGATGCTGCTCTGTCCTGTTTTTGAGGCCATTCAATTAAGCTTATAATTAGAGATATGCTGCTGCAGCAGAGAAAAAGATAGTTACAAAACTGCTTCAGCTGAGCTCCACTGAACTCAGAGCAACACAGACACAGCCAGAGATGATTCCTTCTGGAAACTGTTTACTGCCTGAACAGAGTAGTCCAAAAGTGGCAGTGAGGCACAGAAAAATGATATGACTTGTGTCATCTCTAATGGACTTGGAACAGACCCGAGAGCAGTTTCTGCTCCATGATTCAGCTGCAAGCCTTCCTCAAGAAAGATCTTTCTATGTGGTTTTACACTTGCAGTTTCAGTGGCATGTAAGGCCAGATATTTAAAACCTCTTTGTTTTGCTCATGGTCTGTAGATAAAAACAATCCCAGGCTTAACTTTGCTCCCTGAAGTCTGTGTGGCTATAGACTGGGGCATTCAGGTATCTAGGTGCTTATTTAAAACTTCAGGTTGGATGCCAAAACTGTTCTAGCAACAACTTCGCACCAGAGGCAGAGCTCTTACCCATTGCTGAGCAGCTTTTTGTTGGATGGTGCAATCCTCCCAAGTAAGAGGAGTGGGCATGAAGGGATGGCAAACGCAAGGGGAAGCTGGAAGCTGCCTGGTTGCTGCCATGGGGTGTCTGGGGCTTGCTCAGCATCTGAGCTGGCTGGGGCCTCCAGCTACAGCCACACCTGAGCCAGTCCCTCTCTGCCTGCATGAGGCTAGTTAGGTCCTGCTGTGGAAATCCAGATTACCTGGGACAAAAAGCAGTTAGAAAAAAGGGAGCTTCTCAATTCATAAATGCCAAACGTCTTCCCAAGAGCTCCTCTCCACAGTTCAGTACTGTCCTTCTTCGCCCTGTGGTAATGTCCACAATTTTTCTGAAAGAGCAGATTGCAGGATGGACAACACTGAAAATGTAACGACTTAATCACATGTTTTTGTCTGGGTTTTGTCTGATGCATTTGATTGCTTGGGGTATTTTTGCTCATTTTTTCATATTTTTTAGCTGAAATGCTTACCACTGGTAGAGCTGAAAAGCTGAGTTTGATAGTAACTGTGCTATATAGTTTGAAACTAGCAAGGAGCCATGGTTTCTAAGTAGCACAGTTTCATTCCCCTCAGTATTGTGGCTTCCAGGAGACAAGTAATATGCCATTTATTCACAGTGTTTTGATCTGTTATGTGTCATAGTGATAGCCATTGAACTGCAGATAAGTCACCTACTTTGAATACCAGGCTGAACATAGAAACAAAGACATGCTTGTACACACACACACTCCCCTATGCATGCACATTTATTTTTTATAACTTCAAAGCCATGAAATTTTCCTGTTTAAAAAAAAACTAACAACCAAACAAAAATAATTTGTCTTTGTCTTTGAAACATTTTTCATAAGCAGATATACCAGCTCCAAGCTTGCTTCTTTCCCAAGGTAATGTCAGAGCACAAAAAAAGAAAGATATCATAATATTACTATTGTTCATCACCACAGTTTTAAAAGAGACATCGTATTTAGAAAAAAAAAATGTTCTAGATGAGTTTTCAGATTCCTAGAAGATGAATGTCATTAATAGACAATTAAATTTTTTTGGATTTAAATATAAATCTTATTTTTCAAGTGGTTGCATCCAAACATTCCCTTTCAGCTTCTTTTGATGCTGTGTTTCAAAACTGTGAGACAGGACTGAAATCTTCTATCACATTCTCATTAGTAATAAAAATATTGCCCTACATATAGTTCTGTAGTCATAATTCTAGTCCATCTTCAAATTTTAATTGCTTTTTAGGTTAACAAATCTCAATAGCTTATGTAATTCAATGTATAACATTCAGTAAATTATAAGATATGGTTACTACTAAGGAGAAGTTTACTTTGAATTATGATAAAGCCATTTTTCTATTCAAAAACTATCCATGACCAGACAGTGATGGGCTGAAATATAGTGATTATTTTAGGGACCTCTAACACTATGTACATAGTGCTTTGAAGTCTGATGTCCATTATCATCTTTAGCAGCAGCATTCATCCAGTTATGCAGAAAGCTAAAAGGAAAGGACAACTAAAGGGACTGGAGCCAAATATTTTCAAAGAGAAAGTCATATTTTTGTTTTTTCAATATTCAACTAACTGTATGTTTTAGTGATATATTCATCAATAATCTAGTGAGTGACAGAAATATTATAATTAATATCCAGTTTCCAAAATTAAAAATAAATTTGGCTTATCTCTGTGACAGTGAATAACTCTTAATGTCATTTTCCAAGAATTACATGAAAGGAGAATTTATAGTAGAAAGTCCACCCTGTTTTGTAAGGAAAACAGATGTTCATTAATAAACAGGCTGACCACGGAGCACTGGAACTACCATCTGGATGTTGTACAGGGTTCTCCCCCCCCCCCTTTAACAATTTAGTCAGTGAAGTTCTGGTAAGGAATCAGGTGATTTAAATTTTTTTTATAGCATGTTTGGAAATATGTTAATCTTCTTTCCTTCACATAATTTCTTCCTTCATGCCTTTAAACAAGTTAATAAAAGGAGCAAGCCATAAAGCATTCCAGAAAGTTCCAGAAATTGGAAAAAAAAATAGAAAAAGGAGCTGGCTGTAGGAGAATCTCTTGTTTGCCCTTGCAAATCTGCAGGTGGTATATAAAGTCTTCTCCATTTGTGTGCCTCGGCCATTGTATGTGGAGAATTCTCTGTGTGTGCTCATGCTGTTTGTTGGCTGGATTGCAGCAGCACCTAAAAATATCAGGCAAAATCAGCCTCCTTCTGTGCTGTGTTCTGCACCTGTGTGCAGGGAAAGCATGTCCTCACCCCTGAAGAATTTGCACCTGAGTCTGCACTCCTGTAGGCAGTGATGTTCATGGCTTAGTATTAAACTGTGATAATGGTGACACGGAAGTGCCTTTTGGGTGGATGACATGCTAATTGTCATCATGTGGGACCTATGTGGACATGATGAGATGTAGTGCCATCCTTATTTTAAGTAGGGAAAAATGAGGCTCCAGACAAATCCAAGAATTAAAAAACAGATATCCTTATTTCTGTATGAGAACCTTGGTGCAGGACGATGCTTTTCTTTTTTACCTCAGAGTATAGTTGAAGATCTTCCAAGAGTCCCTACCAGTCCTTGCCCATTTGCAAAATGGCATGGAAAGGCTTATCTAACTGCTGGGATGCTGAGAGGCTTTGCCCTGCTGTGGAAATCTCTCAGATACTGGGGTAAGAGACCAGGATATTTTATCACACAACAACGTTTCCACAATGTTTCTTGTGGCTGGTGCAAGGGAGTAACACTACGTATGTCAGATCAAGCAAGGTGCTCCAGTTGTCAGATAATTACAAGCTCTTAATAAGTAATTAATGTTCGTGGACTTCCCTCAATATTTGTGTACCTTCTCCAGTCAGTTTTACTACATTCTATCGAGATTCCTAAATACTTTCTTAGCAACCAAAACAATAAATGACTTGATGTTAAACGTGTTACTTACTCTGTATTCACTATTGGCTGACAACTCTACGCTGCTTATTAATTTCCTGCAATGTACTGTTTATTGATACTGCCTTTATTGTGGTACCTCACCTCAGCCATGAAGGGAGGACACACACCTTCATCTCGAGCTAATGGCATTGCTGCCAATGCTGCAGGGAGGCTGAAGAGCAATGTGACTAATAAAACACAACCAATAAAAATATGAAAGAAAAAATGTCCTTACTAGAAAGAAATGCATATTCCAAGTGCTTGCACAGCGCCTGGGGCTGTTAATCATCACTCCATGGGCACCCCTAAACAACTCTAAACAACAGTTAGAAAAGGATCAGATGGCTGTTTAGGGGACTCGGCAGAATGGTATTTGTTTGACTGGCAGGTGGCCATGCTTGTAAGGTGCGCCATGAATAACAACAGTGGCTTAAACGGGAAGATGAAGGATTTTACTCATATGCTGTCTTTAGCACTCTTTTCCACTTTGTGTGAGGAGATAAAGGAGGTGCTGGACTTAAAGGGCACTGGCTCATTGCAGAGAGTGGTGGGGCCTGATGCGCAGACCTCTGTAAAGGGCAAGCTGGAAGCAGCAGTTTCAAGCAGTTTACCTGGACTGGCTTCTCCTGGGGGAAAAAAAACCTCTTTGTACCACTGATTAATAGCTCTTTCCTCCCTGTTTCTTGCCCGCATTTGTCATGGAGGAAGCTTGTGAACATCCTTTCCTCCTCTCCAAGTGCACATGTAAACTCTCCTCTCATCTCCAATTCATTAATCATAAGCACTTTTGTTATGTTGGTTTCTCCTCCTCTCCTTTCCCTTCTGAATGCATCCCCCTGCCATTCTGTTCCCTTGACTGCTCCTGCCAAGGGGCCATGCTGCCCACAGTGGTGGCCCAGTAGCTGCTGTGTGCAAGGTGCCCTGTGGGTGCCCAGGGCAGCTCCCCTCCTGAGGCTGGATGCTACACATGTCGTGGAAGCAGAGGTCTGCTGTCGAGCTGGCTTTCCAGCCTGGCTCTGTGACACTCTGGTGCTGTGGGGCTGACTTGGCCAGTATCTATCATTTTGCAGGAAGTAAAAAATTACATGTAATCATCATCAGTCATTTATTATCAGCCCCTCTCAGCCTGCTGCTGGGCAAAGCTTTCTCCTCTGTTTGTTTCCCTGTGCTGGTTGCTGCAGTTAGTTATTTATATATTTATTTTTGCCAGAACTTTGCCACCCTTGGAAAGCAAAGTTGGCCAGTGATAACAGAGCATGGATTGCCAAGACCTGGTTCCCCTTGCCTCTCATAAAAAAAGAGGTTTACTGCTAGTGATCCACATTTACTGAGTTACTTGGACAGGAAACGGTGGAATCTGCTGAGTTTTAGGAAGAGGCATGAAGGCACACTGGTACAGGCTTCAGTAGGGACTGGTAATCTGAGCACATACCTGAAAGTCCTGGTGGCATCCCACAGCCTGATCTAAAGTCCTTGCCAAGCGTTGTGCCATCACCCATGCCAGCCTGAGCCTATCTGTGCTGTAGGCATGCCTTCAGTGGCAGTGGGGAAATAAAGCTTGTTTGACTTTACCTAAGCTCAAACGAGCAGCAAGAAGAGAGAGTTTCAAATGCTTCTGAGGGAGAACGGAATTTTTAAAAAGATCAGTGATTCCAATTCACATAAACATCCAGGGGTTTGGAGACTCAGCCAAACTTTTCTGAATTAAAAATACTGAGGGATTAGGCTTTCCTGAGACTTTTTCCTAATGCTTCCTGCTTTGAGGAGATTTTTTGGCAGATATTTCTCTCTCTTGCTTCACAGGTTCAAAACCACTGAGAGCTCTCATATAGGAAGACAAAGTATTTTTTAAATACTATGTACCCTAGGTCTGTTCCAAGTGGGAATAAATAATGTAGCATATACAATGACAACAGGATAGATCACTACTTTTGCATTAGGATTCTCAGTGTTGCTAGTGAAGCCTCTAGTCCTTGGCCCTTAGAAACCTTTCAGTGCCCATGGCTATCTGATGAAACCTCACTGACCTTCCCAGAACAGCAGCAGCTTTGTTGCCAGAACTTGGAGGTAGTGAAGTTTCCCAGTCACATGTGTTTCTGACACACACAGTCTTTGCCCTGAAGTATCCAAGTTTTTCCTGATGGGCGTTCATAAAGCTACCTTGTACGTGTTCATAAAACTATCTGGCTGCGGCAGAAGTCTCAAAGAAGTTTCTTTTTTTACTAAATTGCTTTGAGAGTGACAGAGACGAAATAGCCCTGACCTCCTCTATGAGACCTCGTAGTTGTGAGTTTGTGTGCATGTATCTTTGAGATTAAAGTGCTGAGAGCATGCACAGAGCTGGGAGGTGGGAAATGGGGCTGTACTTGAATGCTAGAAGTGTTTACTCTTCCTCTCCCCCTCTGCAGAGAGCTGGGTCAAGAGGATTTGCTGCTTTCTGATCAGGCAGCCCCATCTCCACCTACACTGTCGTTTTCCCCTACACGTAGCACCAGGAAGCATAAGTCCTTGCAATCCCACATGACAGATATAACGTGATCCTTGTGAAGTGTGTGACACAGGGAGTCATGGAAGTAATGGATTTAATGTAACAGACTACACACCTCCAAGCTGCAATGTCTAAAGGGAAAGATTAGCTGTTTTGGCACTCCTGCTCAGGAGAGGAGCATTTACCTATCTGTATTTTCAGAGCTTTCTTTGTGGGATGCTAGGAGGTGAAGAAGCCCCTGGGCAGTTCAGCTGAACTTTTTGCATGGCTCAGGAACCCGAAAAATCTATTGGATTATCATGTATCTTGCTATATGTGCCTAACTTGCAGGTACTTCATAGAAATAGATGTCCTTAATGGTGGGATTTTCAAAATCGTCTGCATTCTAATGTTTCTAAATCTCTTTGAAAATAGTTTGTCTCTGGTTATGCATCTTTACTCAATTTTGCATCACTAACTGTCGCCATTTAGTAGTTTCTTAGAGTTGCATCTAACCTGAATGTCACACATTTGAGGCATATTGGAAACACTTGTGGGGACCCAACATCAGGAGAAAGCTCAACACTTAAGACAATGAAACTTAAGCCTAGCTTCAGCTTTGTCACACAGATAAAAACAGTAACATTAATGATAATAGCAGAAGAAACATATATTCCTCTCTGCAGTGTGGAATAATGATGTAAATTGGGCTGGGTGATTTCTCACATGCCAAAAATTCATCAAAAGTGAGATAGACCCCTCTGTTTTTGTTTCACAGGCAAAATTTGAATGGAAAATGGGAAGCAAATACCTTATTCTCTCTGTCCCCTGACAAATTGGTTTTATCAAAGCAAAATAGATCCTTTTGGCCACCGTAACTATCCTCACAAAAATATTCCTTTTCAAATGAAGATAAATTTACCATTTTTGTATTACAGTTTGCTTAGTTTGCTTCTAGTGAAAATATGTGAATAGAATACTTTGGTATTGGTACAACTGTTCTTTCCTGGTTTATTCTGGAAAGGAACTTCCTGTGTTATGAAATTAGTCCTATGAAAAGAGAGGTTATTCCATTTTACCATACCTGCTGAATTTACCTGAAGGTGTGCATTCAAATCTGGGATTTGTATTTTCTGTTTAAATATTCTAGTGCAAACACAAGCCTTACAGTCTCAGTAGTTTGACTGATTTCTTGTTTTACATGGTATGGTTTTTATTTGATTTAGCATTCAGTACTACAGGAGAAAATAAAAGTGAAATAATCCAGAAGCCTATAATAAGGGATACTTTGAGAAAGAATAGTCTACAACTTGTTTACTTTCTATGAGCTTTCACTCTTTAGATTCACTCACAAATTTCCAGCAAGCAAATCGTCTGCATGAGTATCTGTGGGCACATGTGCTGTGGATATATGGTAAAATGTATCTATACAGTTTACTATAGATTTTTGTTACAAATGGGAAAGTCAGCCCATTGTTCCTAAGTTGCAAATATAAATCCATTTATGGCTTTGTAATTTTGCAATTTTGCGCGCTATTAACGTGAGATCAGTTTGCAGTTTTGCAGCTCACATGTCCTTAAACCTCAAAGCAAACCCCCGAGATTTATGAACCCAGGTGAATCAAATCTTCAAGAAAAGCTCTCACAGAACAGAGATTTGCACAATTCTTATCTTCTGCCAAATTATTCAAGCAGAGAGCAGAGAAAATCTTTTATATAATATCTGGGAAGTGAGGAAAAAGGGAATAGGAGTGTAAGCAGCCCACTTGGTAAAATGTCTCCTCACCTTCTGTGAGAATTTTGATTGATAGATTCCTCTTCAGTCTCCTCCATTAGGCTAATTTAAAGAGTCACCTGCATGTTGCAAGTATAACTTGCTAAGCTTTTCAAATTACTCCCTTAAGAAAGAGGTGCTCTCTGCTGTGGTTTATTAAACCCACTTCTTCGATATGTCTCAGTGCCAGACACATACCTGAAAAATAAATCTGAGCACATATTGGATAGTGGGGAATTTGGAGGTTTAAAAGTACCAGTATTGGTTCCTTCCTTTGTCTTTTTCCCTCCCCCACCCCCTAAAGTAGTTAGTCTTTATAGCTTATAAAGCCAGAAGGGACCACTACAATCATCAAATCTGACCTCCTGTTTAACACAGGCCATAGGCTTTGCTGAATTAATTCCTGTCTGAACTAGAGCATATCTTTTCGAAAGTCAACTTCTCACTTCCCAGCATATGAAAAGGTCTCCCATGACACCTATAGACCTTTCATAATGGACAGATTCTTCCCATGATACGGACAAATTGAGTTTTTTCTGGGAGGTACTGCCCCACTCTGAGCTGATAAAGGAAGACCCAGGAACTATAGGTATGCTGTGATTACTTCTTTTGCTCTCTGTGATGTTCCAGGAGCTTGTGCATCTTCTGCTTTATGAGATATACTTGGCCTAGGGGAGCTAAGTGGAAGGATGAGGGAGAAGAGGAGGTGCATAATGGTATGGCCTCCAGCACTGTTATTTATGACAGTATCCTTCCAGCAATCTGTTCCTGCATAGGGTGAAGGCATGGTTTCAATTCTGCCCTTGAAACATGGATTAAGCAATGTTGCTAATACATATTTGTCCCTGCGGCTGTCAAACATTTCACTGATACTAGACTCTGTAGACAGCTTAATAGCTAGGTCTTCTGTCAATGTTACTGCAGCAGTGTCTCCTTTGCTTTAAGATGCTGTTCAGATTTATTCAAGCAATAGGTGTAGCATGGTGCTTGGTAAATAGCTGCACCTGACGGTGCACTTGTATCATCACTGCTTGCTGACATCCCAAGTGACCAGATGAAATGGATGGACTAGGGAAACCAAGTGCTGAGAAGAATCCAGTGAGTGAAAGTTGGAAAGATCATCTGTCTTGTCCTTATTTTATGTTTCCTAACAGAGTTACACGCACAATGCATTATTATTCTAGAAGTCTCTGAACAATAACTACCATCTACAGTAGCTGAAAATGTGTGTAGCCAGCAATATTGAACAAATGGCTTTGTTATTGTTGGCATGACGCTTTCTTTACTAGTGTTGGTGTAATCTAGGTGTTGCTGGTTTTCATGTAACAGTATTTTACATATGACCTGATTTAATTTATCTAGATGATAGAGGTCAAAACTTTCTGTGGAAAATAAGAACCAAAAGAGTTACAGTATGTGTTTACACATGATGACAATATTTTGCTACCTATTCAAAAGCAAAATGAAAATGAAGGATGCCATTTTTCCAGTCTTTAAAATTACTGTTCACCTGTATAATGGGATGTGATGAGTATTTGGCTTCTCAATGCTATTGCCACTAACTGATGGAGGAACAGTGACTGGTGCTATCTCTACTTCATACTTGCTTCACTTCTGAACTTTGACTTTTCACACTATCAAGTTTTTTGTGATAATTTTCTGCTGGAGCAGAATTTTTCTCTTCGTCATTGGTGGTTGAAAAGCTATGATGTATACCTCCAAATCTCACTCCATCAGATAAAAATATTTTCATGGGTTATTTTTACTCCTCTCCCTAACATGTGCAGATAACTATTAACTTGCAGATAAGTGACCCTGATTGGCAGGATACCACATGTTCAAAGGTCTGAGTCGGGGGCACAGTCTGGGTTAGAGGTCTGCATTTTGCATGAGGACACTTCCTACCCTGGGAAGCTCTGGGCCACTGCTGTGTTTGAAGCAGCAAACAACGTGGCCAGCTGTGGAAGCCTTGGCGAGATGTGAGCACACACAATCTCATAAACCCCCACACATCTGAAATGAAGCAACTGCCTGATCTTTTGGACTTCCTCTCACTTGCCTCAAGTTTATTTCTTCTTCTAATATTGATTACAGGGCTGGAAGAAAAGTACTTCTGGACTTTGTTTAGTACTGTTTTCTGTGAGGAACCAGACATGCCAGAGTGTTTTAGAATTTAACTCCTGCAATACCCACTACAGAAATTACAGTTGTTATTATTATAGCAATTTCTTTGAAGCTTCTTCAGCACCAATAGTCAAGTGGACAATCACACCTTGGAAAATACTTATTCTGTGTGACTTTGCTGTAGCTTCAGACTTTCTTTGCAAGCCTCCAGGGACATTAAGACCTTAGCTCTGACCTACATTTCTTCTACTCAGTCCACTTTTGCTTATTCTGCTTTGCCAATAATACCTTTATGTCCTTTTCTTGCCTTTCTACCTACCTCTATGATCTATTGGTAACTGTTCAATCCTCTCTAAAATTTCTGTTTTGCCTTGAGACAAATGGAATGAAAAATGCACTGCGATTAAACTTACATGTAGTATGGAGAAATAACGTTTTTATTTTCTCTCTCAATACTAAGGCAACTATTTGAGGAGGGGGTGGGGATATTGCTTGCTTGGTATTTCTGTAGTTTCTAGAACATGGAGCCTAAAGTAGGGGACAGTATCCACACAGAGATCAAAGAATATTTTTAGATTACCTATTTTTTTTTTCTTGAGAACAGTTGAAAACTCAGTGGTCATATTATTCCACAAACTTTTCTACTTTCCTACCTGGTTGTTGTGAACTGATGGTTGAAATAAACAATCTCGGAAGGGCATAGTCTTGCTATATGTCAAGTAGTGAAAAATGCAACTTTTTATAATGCTGATGAAATGAAATAATTTTTTATTCATCATGGGAAACTTGGCAATTTTGGTCATATCAAACCTGAATTTCTTCTTGGTGTGAGTCATCCTCCTAAATAAAGAAGAGAATAAACTTACTTGCATCCCCTCATTGGGTGCTGCTGTGCACTTTCTTGTACTGCTAACATCCAAGCTGACACTGTTTTTTAACATATATTGGTCTGTCCTTGCTGACCTTCATATCTTTGCCCATCCCCTTGGGCACGTGTCCTGGTTATTACCTAGTCAAGCTCCCATTTTCTCGTCTGCTTGGGGTTTGGTAGGATTAGTTCAATGCTCAGGGAAGGAAAGCAAGCCTTATGATCAGCTTGACCAATCCGAAAGGCTGACTGCTGAATTACAAGTAGCAAATACTGCGAGTACTACTCACAGTGAGCAGTTTATGAGCAATTTACAGACTGAAATTGGTTTGCCCAAAACATTTATTGGACAGCTTCAAATAGAAAACGAACTTGTAAAAACTGCAGTTTGTTCATGAACTGCGTTCATGAGTAAGATAAATTATGTGGTACAAAGTCTGCCCGCTGTTAACTTCACCAAGGGAGACATAAGCTGCTGATGCCACTGGAGAGAGCTGAGGACCCATCACCCCTACTGTACAAGAATATTGTTTAAATGAAAGAACTCATGTGAAATGAAGCAAATGATGGAATAAACACTGCCGATGCAATTGAAGACGCATGCCAACTTATATAAATTAGAAATGAATGTTAATGTTCCTTAGATCAAGCGATTACCAGCTTTTACCCAATCTCCTTTAAATCCTTAATTCTAAAAATACAATCTTTAACTTGTCAAAAACTGAGACTGCAGCTGTACTATGTAATCCAAAATACTTAACCCTTCTTTCTTCCCTTAGTTCTTCCTCCTTCCCAGGGCTGACCCCCATAAAAACCTAACGAGGAAGGAAGCATAGTCCAATTGATGCGACATCTTTGTGACAGTCATGGTCTGTAGCTCTTTCATTTATGCAAATCCAGTCAGGTAATCTGATGTGTCAGCTGTATGTGTCCTGTGAACACTTTTTAGCTCAAATGACAACCTTTCTTTTCTTTGATAGTTGTCCTGCCATTGCTAATGTCTATGATGCAGGTGTATCATAAGCTGCTCTTTCAGATGTCCCGGGTGAGGAGGATAAATGCTGAATGGCAATTTTTGCAGCTGAAGGGGTTTTTAGTGTTAAGTTACTATGTAGTCTTTTAGGTTGCATTTCATAATTACAAAATAAGTTGAGAAGGAACTTTTGATTAGTTTCTTTAGAAACATTTATTAAGTTCTTTCTGAGCTGCAACTCTCAGTAAAGTCAAAAGCATTTCCTTTCTGCCTCTGAGGAAAACATTTTGTCCACAGATTGTAACTTAAACTTACTTTTATCTGAAGTACTATGTTTCAAAGGCTGGTAAGAGATTTATTGTGATGTATTAAACCATCTGTTTCCAAGGACTGTGCTTTGCATTCCAGCATTAGCCAACGCTTGTGATGCTGCGTTTCTGATTCTCAAAGCTCCTTTGCCATTTTAACTTATTTGTAGGTAACAGAGTGTTTTCACTGACTGGTAAAGCAGATGTCCTTGAGCAGTCAAATCTCGAACAGTCTACATGGGAGGTCATCTGCAGGGGTACTTGTAACTTTTTTCTACTGATTTTTTCCTTTCCTGTACAGACTCTTAATAACCATTGGAATAAATAAAAAATTAAATGCAGAGTAGCAGCTTTTCCAAAATGCAGCAATGAATGAAGAAAATACTTTTACAGAGGGATGTACAAGATACTAACTTCTTTTTAGATAGCTAGCTATAAGGTGGAATATATTTTAGTCTATTTCAATAAAACATATGTGTCAAAATGGTACAGGTCTGTAGATGATCGAAGTTCAAATGGTGTGAACGCTTCTTTCATCTGCAAAGAAAACAGCATTTGTCAGGGAGGTTTTCTTTCTCTGTAAGCACTGCACTAAAACTCAAAGAGCTTTCAGAGGTTGTTCAGTGCTGGCACTCTTTTGTTATGATTGGAAGAAAATAAAATTTGGAGAGAGAATAGTTTATTTGCCAAAAAAGGCAGGCTTGTCTCTACCAAAACTATTCACAAAGTTTGGGAAAAGTGAATATAACAGACACAGGTGAAATAACAGACACAATTTTGCTTCCTGGGAAACACTTACTTTATGCTATTTTTCTTTTTTTTTTTTTTTTTAATATTGTCCAGTCCAATCCGGTATTTCATGCACAATAGTGACTTAGGAGCAGATAATCATATATTGACTGCATGGCTGGTAACTTAAGTGCAGTAAAAGAATAGGAAAGTGCCATCATTACCTCCAAACAACCTTCAAAATCCTGCTGTATTAAAGTAGCTTGAATTGCATGAATTGCATGGCATTCAGTTCCTTTTCCTGATCAGTGTTTTTGTCTTTCAGTGCCCTGACAATCCCAAATTTCAAGAACCAATTTGTTTCCTTGATGTAAATAAAGCAATTATTCTTCAAGGCTAGTTTCTGTCTTTGTGAGAGGAGAGATTATATCACATTCAAAGAGAAACTCTAAGAGGTTTCTCTTTCTCCTTAATCTCTATCTTTGTTTTCATAGGAAGAAAACACTAGCCAGGGCTGTCTCAGGAATGAGTAAGAGATCCTAGAAGCATCTCCAAGGATTCACATGGTATCTCCTGGCAAATATATTGCCTATGTGGCTGAATTGTGCTGCTCTGCTTGTGCTGCTTAGGAATTGCTGTCCTCTGATACAGTTTTTGAACTCAAAAATTCAGGAAGCCTACAAAAATAATACGTTTTGGGTATTACCATGACTACCAGCTAAAGGTAGTAGAGAAAATAGCTTGTTTGCTTTAATCTCTAGTTGCATGCAAAACAAATATTATACAGGCAATTACTATAGAATTCTCAGAAAGTGGACTTCAAGCATACAATCAAAGCAAACTCAGAACTACTCATAAGCAAGTATTAAAAGCACCTTGAGCTCTTTGATTTTATTTTTTTTGTTCTGAATTGGGAGTTGCTTTGCTAATCTTGCTAGAAACACGGAATTATTATTAAAGTGTCTGTCTAGGTTCTCAGTAAAATCAGGCATAATTTTTTTCATTAATGCAAGTCAAGATTTCTACCTTCAATAGTACTGCAGACAACAGTGAATCAAAGTTATGTTACACTAGTCCTAAGGTGTGTTTTGCAGAGTAAAATATTTCATTTACAAGCTCTGGTTTAAAATTTGGCATTTCTGAGTGATGGAAGCCTGTACTATACAGCCTTGGTATAGTATCTGGTATAATATCTGGTATACTGTTCTTTGGGGAATGAACCAGAAGTCCTGAGTGCTGACACAACCATTGAACAGATGATCTTATATTTACAGTATGTTATCTCATTTTGAATAGAATTTATCCAGCAAAATATTCCAGACAAGGTGCTGATATCTTGCCTTCTGAAGGCTAGTTTTTGGAGGAGGTCTGTCAGTTTAGCTTTCTCCTTCAGCTGGATTTTCAGTATGTGACTTTTGCTAGGTTACTTACCTAAAGTCCTTTTTTCACTATCCTTCTCCCTTTTTTTTTAATAATGCATGTAATTTCTTGTCTCTTGAATGGTTGTTATTCAAAACATATGTTATTGTAGTTCTGGAGAGAGATTATATAATAGCTATTTTGGTAATCCCTTTATACTACTTTGATAGGAATTCACAACTGTTGTGCACTTGCAAAAAATCCCTAGTTGCTCTACTGTCTTCTTTTTTTTCCTCTAAACACTAGATTTAGAAGTGCTGCTTCTGTAGACCCTAGCCTTCCCAAAATAGAGCCCCCTCCAGGAGAAATTCTCATGGCTGGGGAACTTCCAGTTTACAGATTGTAAAACTCACCTGTGGTCCAGGGGAGGGGGGAGAGAAAGAAAGTTTTCAGAGTTGAAAATGTATAAAAATAGAGATAAACTAAAGAGAGAAGACAGAACTACACTGAATAGTATAGTGAGGTCCCAAAAACTCCCTGCTAAATGAAGCAATTCTCAAAACATTTACAGTTGATTTTAGGAACCAAGAATTTGTCAAGTGTTATGAAGCAGCAAGCAGCCAGCATTAGACAGAAAATATCCTTAGACAAAACTACTGATGCCAGCCAAAAATCTGTGCAGGAGTTATTCCTAATGTTATTTTTTTTCAAGTGATTTGTGTGTAGACTTGCAAGTTTCTTTTTATACACTGGAGGAAACGAAGCTTTTGAATTCGTACCCAGAATGTTCCTTTGCTGAAGTATACAAATATTTTTCCAATCTGCAACTATACCAAAATCATTTCAGAAAATTTCTGTGCCATTGGCAATGCTACTGGATGAAAGGCTTTACGTACCTTGTACCTTGATATTTTACCTATGCAAGACCTTTTCCAGAATGTGTCATGGTCTGCAATTGGATCCCTGGGAAATAACATCTACTGAGAGTTTTGTAGGCTAAACTACACATGTACCTGTTTGGCCATTTATTGAACCTTGTAAGGGCTGCTTCAATTTGTTGTATAGAAGGCTTTGGTGCTGAAGCTAGCAGACAAAGGAAAAACACCTTATGAAAAAGACTTCCTGTGTCATACATTTAACCTGAATTTTAATGTTCTGCTGCCTACCTGAAGCAATGCAGGTGAAGGACAGAAAATGTAAGAGATGCAGGGTTTAAATTTCTATGCAGTGAACAATTTCAGTTCCCATCTTCCGCTCATATCAAAATATTACTGATCAAAAAAGGTATGTCACTTTGGAAAAATCCCATCCTTTTAATACCATTTTGCCTCTTGCTGCTTTTACATTGAAAAACACAAGTTTGTAATGCATTTAAAAAAACCCCTGAACTGATTCATTTGGAAGAGATCCAAACAGTACATTTTTCTTCATTCATGGAACTTTTGTCTTCATTTTTCTCTGAAACAAAATTTTGGCAAAACCCCATGTAAGTTTTCAAAGCATCTTACTTAGGACACTTCTGAATTTTCCTTTGAAAAATTATTCCATCAAAAGTATTTCCAGCCAGTTGTACTGGCAATACTCTTCATTTTTTTGAGCGCTTAGTCTCCATATTCATGTCCAGGAAAATAGGTACACTTTAAAAAAAAATCATTAGTGTTAGTACTAGTAATATTGACTAGAATAGCAGCATAAATTAACACAATACATTAAGGGAGGTGTACACAATTTGCTGTGGTAATGGTGTAGTAATATAGGTGTATTCTTTCTATTGTTAAGCTGAATAAAACAGAATAAAAGTCTCCCGTGACTCTCCTAAAAGCAACACGGCCCACTTCAGAGTGTGGCAGCCTTATTCCACATTCTTGTGTTGTGTTCTCTGCTACGTCTGTGTTTCCATGATAGGAAATAATTCTGGTTGTTGCTGATAACAAAATATGGAGTTATGGGCAAAGTGGAGAAAAATAGTTTTGGATCTAGTGATCTTAGGTGACATGCAAGACCTTGGGTAGATGCAACATTTCTCATTAAGGTGATTTAATGTCCTAGTTAAAAAAACCAAAATAATTTGTGGACTGCATGTTAGACTTACCCAAACTGGAGAGGCACAAAGTTATTTTTTAAGCAACCTAAGTAGAATTGTGAAATTGAAAAAAAATGAAAAGTACTTGTAATTAGAATTAAAAGCCTTTACATTTTGCATCTATTTAGAAAATACTTACAAGAAGATTGTATTGGCATTTTGAAATAAGCAGGATTTGGTTTACTTGCAAGCTTAAGTATGAAAAACAAAATATACTTCAGAAGTATGTAGTAAAACTCCAGGGTCCGTTCATGCAGAAGATACCAAAATATGCCTTTTAACCTTTTCAGCATGGAACATGTTAATCAACTTTTGATATTGTTTTTCCTTCCTGACTATTCTTAAAATGGAGCAAGAAAGGCCTAAGCTGCATATTCAAGTTGACAGTGATAAAACATTTATTTCCTTCCTTTCACGACACTATATAATAGACAGCTAAAAGATGGATTTTATATTTTATGGAGTTTAATTTTGTCTGAAATATGAAACAATACAAAATTATGTCTTGACTTTTTCATATAAGGCAACTCTGAAATATCATTTGTGATTTCTGGATTTTTTTCTTAAGAAGCATATGAACTTTTTTGTATGAGTCATAGGTGAACCTCTAGTAATTCTTCTACAAATACCTCTGTTTGTAAGAACCATTTTTATATTAGACAAAATTGTGATTATTTAAAGTGGAAAGATGAAGCACATTACTGACTATATGGTTAAATTATTTTCATCAGACATTGTTATTTTATTTAAATTTTTTTTTTTAATTTCAGATTTCATTAAGGGAGATTAAAAAAAAAAAAGCGCATTTTCTTTAAAGCCTACAGGAATTTATACACAGTTTTGGCAATGAACAAAGTATTTTGATTTGCAAATCAGACTTTGTGAGAGTTGTGGGGATATTGTTTCTTGTGTCCATTCTCTTTCAGGGACAGGCTTTCCAGATACACAGTGTTTATCACCTGGGCGCTGAAGCCAAAGACATACACTGTGTGATGCTTTCCAGCACATTGCCTTTGCACTGTCCTAGAGGAAAGGCTGAAATGACTTTCTGGGGGTGAAAGCTGCCTGCAAAATGGGCCAACAGAAGAGGATGAGAGCAGACAATGACTGAATTATACATATAAATATATATTTTTTTTTTATTTTTTTTTTTGGCAACGTAAGAGTATTCCCATATCAGCATGTTTTGAATTTTGGAAGAAAATTTTTATTGTTTGAATTACTACTAAAGGTTAACTAACTTTTCTGGAAAATGCTAATTGGAGAAACATGTTTTAATGAGTTGTATTCAGGATTTAAGCCTTTTGTTATTAACTCCAGAAAAGGTCTTTAAATAATGTTCTACTTTGTAGAACATTTCAGCTATCCAGGTCAGGCTCTAGAGTTTACAGCTCACTTTCTTAATGTCCTGAGGTTCCAACTGAGCTGATACAACATAACATGCCTACCTTCCCTATTTAGTCTGAGAACTGAGTTTAATGTATGGAAGCAAACCCACAGGATTACAGAAAAGCCTTCAGCATGGATGGCATCTCCACACTGACCTTCCCCCCCCACATTTGTTGTATTCACTTCAGGGAGCATCTTATCCAGAAGCTGAAATGTCATGAGAAAAGATATTTTCTCGTGAAGAACATTGCAATCCTTTGGTGACTGATTCACCCTTAATGAAAAGAAAAATTTTCTGTCCCAGATTTCTGATTTTATTTCTTGCTGTTGTTGTTGCTTGTAACCAATGTATAGTTAGAAAACAACCACATCCATATTTAATTACTCCTTTTCATTTCTAGGGTGTGTTGAAAGGATGGCAGGGTCACAGTAATGTACGGTTCTATTAATTTGTATCTTCTTGATCTTCTGAGTAGGGGAAGAAAGGAAAAAAAAGCATCTGTAGGATTTCCAGGAAAAATCAGCTTTAAAGAAGTCTGGTTAGAATCAATGACTCAAACAGCACTACACATTGGAACAGAGCTGTGGCACAACCTACAGCTGACTGAGTCATCTCCAGAATGATGTTTGCATGATATACATGATTTTTTTTTTAATGTGAGCCCTCTTCATGACATTTTGAGAATTATCAATCAGATCTAACAACCTTGAATAAGCCACCAGTTGAGACAAATCCAAAAAACAGAGCCTCAAGATTTTAATCTCAACCAGTTTGTGCAACACTATGCAATGCAGATGAAGGAATTGATCATAAAGAAACCACTGTGTAGTCAGGAAGGATTTTTACCCCTATTTGTCCAGCATCTTATTTTAGAACTGAGTTTTAGTCAGTCATTAAATTGATCAATCTATTATGCTACTCTCTGTCTCAGTTGCTTGATATCAGCTGTTCTGTCTACTTCACTTACAGCTTGTTTTTCTCTAATCACAGTTTTAACTGATTGATTTAGCTGCATGTTTGTTGAAGGTTTTTAATGGTCACATCCCTCAATATACAAAACAGAGACGAGTAGAGAATAATTTTATAATTCTGTTTTGGTGCATGTGTGCAGCATGGAGATATATCTTATTTTCTTAATACACAGATTTCTAAAATGCTTAAAATAAAATATGAAAGCTCTGCATGCCCTTCTGAAAAGTCCTTTTCTGTGCAGAGAGAAGTCATGTTGTCTTTGATTCTCTTTTTTCTTTTTTTTGGCCTAAGGTTGCCTTCATACACAAGTGTCATGGCTGGATTTTTTTTTTCTTCCTACGAGTTTAAAAAACTCATCCCCTTCTTGAGTACATTCATTTTAAATGCCCAAATGCAGTCCACTTGTTCCAAATTTTTCAGCATAGCTAGGTTCTGGAAACTTTCAGTTCAAATTATTGGTTCTTGAGACAAAAATCAGATGACAGAACTGATCTTACTTTCATGATTGTCTCAGGAATATTGGCTTAGTTTGCATAGCACCATTTGATACTTCCCAGATTTCAGATGGAAATAGTATGAACAATCTCTTCTTAGTATCCCTAATCTATACCCCAGGAGGCTTGTCTGTGAAGGATCTTGGATGCCTTCCTTGTCCAAAAGTTCCCAGGCAAAGCTGTGCTTTACCATGGCACTGGTGCTTGCACACCTCAAGAGTAGAATGGATGCTTTAGTAGCAAATATGCAAATCATGTCACTTTATAACTCCTCTTTTATCAACAGAAGATGAAGGAATGTAAAGGATCAGATTCTTCAATATTTCACTAGAGAGACTGATTCCAAGAAACTAGAGATAGAAGATAAATGAATTACATTGTTTGTTTATGAACAGTCCCAAAATCCAGTTCTTTTTGATCCTTCAGAATCTGGCTCTACTATAAAAAAATGCAAATCAATACATCTTGAATTCTGAACTCAAATTCGTCATTAAATTTTGCATAGATTCTGTACTCTCTTAGAGTTCAATTCAAAAGAAGAAAAAAAAAAATTCAAAGCACATGAACCCCGGAAAAAAATTTAATGAAGACTATGTTTATTTAAGAAAGCATAGATATCCCTCAGTTGAACAGAGCATCTCCTTTTCTCTATTTCTGATTTTGCCATCATGCACATCTTCTGATGATGTAAAGCTGGATTGTCTTTTGCTTCTGTGTCATTTTAGACATAGTTTGTGGTGCCACTTCCTGCCATTCTTTTTTTTTCTTTTGCATTGCAATAGTGAACATAATAATACTGACCAAACAAGAATTGCCTACAAAGTTTCCATGTCCAAATTTTTGCAAGTATACATTTATAATTGATCTAGAAGAATTACACCTTGAGAAATCATCTCTTTACATAGAAAAATTTAAAACAATTTCTAAGTATACATCCTCTGAGAAAAAAATTAATGTGAAAAAAACCCTCGTCCTGTGCAATCCTGGCCCCTCCTGGTGGTTATTTTCACCCTTCCTATGTGAAATTGCCCTTGGAATGAAAACAGAAAAATACAGTAGCGAAAATGATGTAGCTCTGAACCCTGGTGTAATTTACATTGGAACTTACAATAGGCAGAGTGAAACTGTTAAGAATGGACCTATTTGCTGTATTTTCTTTAGACATTCCTGCTGCAGAAACATTTTTTAAACGAGAATTTTATTACCACTGATGCTTATTTTCAATTATTTTAAAACAATACATTAAAAAGCTTTGTAATTGAGAAAATACTAAGTTGACTGAATTTTCACATTTGATTACTGACCACTGCTGAGAAGCCAAGTTTCTTCCATTTGCCGTAAGTAGATGAAAACATGGCACCTGGGACTTTGGCTCTTTGACCCAACAAATAACTCGTATTCATTCTGAGATAAAATGTTCCCTTTAGTCCTCATCTAATTACTAAATAGATTCAGTAGCCTAAAATCTTCAATCAAACCCTAACCCTAAGCCTTCATATAATTTTTCCTTCAGTTAATATCCTGCCCAAACAGGAGCTATTTGTTAGCAAGATCTCTCTGGTTTAATTTGTTTTATTAAAATGAATAAAAGTAGGGTATAGACTCTGCCCTATGAAAATTGAATATCTACCTTCCTCCTAGCGCTCTTGTGGTTGCCTGCTAATACTTGTAAGCAACATATCAGTACTTTGCTTAGCACTGCATCTCCAGCTGTATCAGCTGTATGTGGTGTCTTGGCACATATGAAGTAAATTACAGTCCTTCAGCATTTCTTTGCATTTAATTAGAGATTTTTTGAGAACTTCTGTTGATTTAAAATGTGAATTTAGGACATCAATATATGATGACCAGCTTAAGGGTGTTCATGACCCTACCAATTTCTCTCATACTTTATAGGCAGACTGAGCTATCTCAAGTTTGTAAATTTACTTGCCCACTCTCGGTGTGTAGTTGTAATATAAGTTTTGTGGGCAGTTAATACATGAAATATGTTGAAATTTAGTACAATGGTTTTGGATCGTTCCTATGGCACTGTGGTGTATGTGTCACCACTGCAGCAAAAAATTCATCACCAGTTCTCTCAATTAGCAGTAACTATTATGCATAATATAGCTGCTGTCCTGTTTTCCTTTCTTTTCTCTATTACTGGAAAATATTGTCTATGTGAGACTATCAAACAAGCACAGTTTGTTCTTTTTTCTCCCTCTTTGTTTCTTGTACAGGACCAAGAACCTTGTATTTAAATAAGGATCATAAAGATAAGGAGAAGTCCAACCAGAAGATTGTATTTTAATCCAAAAATCCATAAAGAAATTAAATCTCTTAGAAGAAAGAAGCCTTTAATTTTAAAGTTAAAATTCTAACAGAAGATTTAGAGTTAGAAATAATAGATTTTTATATTAAAGCTAAGCTGAGAAATGATTGAAAGCTAGGGTGCTTAAAGCTTCTTAGACCTCTGTCTGCCATCTGTCTTCACCTTAACAAGTTTACGAAACGTGAGTACCTAAGATTTCTTAACTCTTATGTCTAAGCAAAAATACTGGGAAAAGAGTGTCTAGAACCCCAGCTGCCAAATCCAGTGCTCTTTACAATCAGGCATCAGTCTGGAGTACATCTTTAGTGATCCTGATGGGTGAACTCCATATGGGAAGATGTGTATGTTACTGTTGCTTGATCCATCAAAAGCCTTTGACACCACCAGTCTCCTGGGTGCAGCTGATTCACTTGCAGGACCTGGCTGGGCTGGATGCACAGCTCGGAGCTGGCTCTGCCTGTTACTCTTGGACAAATGACAAAGACCTTCCCTTGTGGGCTATGTAGTTTTCAAACCTCTATGTTTTGCAACATCTTTGTGGGATCCATCATCGGGAGCACACATGCACAGCTATCTGTCTGCTTTTGCAGAGGCAGTCACTGTTATTGCCCAGATGTCCCAGTGCCTGTGAGAAATAATTACATGGTTGAAAAGAATCAGGATCCAGCTTTTTGTCAATAAGACCATGTGAGGTTGGCAGGGAAAGGCAATACTTCAAGAGCTCAACTTTTTTTGAGGGCTCTTCCCCATGGATGGTCAGTGTGATGCACAGACCCAAGCTTCAGCTGGGAGTGCCGTCAGTCATAAGTACATTGGTGGCAATGTTGAGGAAGGTCTTCTTTTGGGGTTAGCAAGAAGGGTATGCTCATTTGCCTTCAATGGATGGCTAATTTCAGTGATCTGCTTGTAAACTGTCTCACAGCAGTTCAGTTAATTTTGTCTTGTGCCATGTGTGAACGGCACATGGAAAATTGATTAATATGTTGTGATCTATCTTGTAGAAAAAGGAGGCCCAGGTCAAAATGTCACAAAACTGTTACACACACATTTTTGGCTTTTCATTTGGGACTTCACTCTTCCAAACGTGGCATTTGCAGCATTTGAAAGATAGTCCTGTGCCCATTGTGGTGAGGATTCTGTGGATGATTGACCTTCAGGGTATGTATCTTGGAGATGGACTTGGATTCTTTTCCACAGAGAATTTTCTTTGCCAAGGACCGAGGAAATATGTTTCATCCCTGTCTCACAGACTTTAAGACTAAAGTAAGATATTTGGGGTAGTTTTTCCACTCTAGAAGCAGCAGAAAAAAAAATAATTTTACAATTGTCACAAGCAAGAAACAGCAGGAATAGCATCAAGCATTTCTTGAAAAAAGCAGTGCTTTTCTTCCGACCAAAATATTAATTTGAAACTTGATTCTGTGATGGTAATAATATGCTATAAAATCCAAGATGTGAATCATTAAAAACCACAATTAACAATGATGCAGACCTCAAAAAGGAGAGACACAACAATAGTAATTTTGAATAATAGTTTTAAAATGACAAAAATCAATGAATACTAATATGTGTAGTAAAAAAACCTCAACTGAATTAGCTGACAAAAAGTGAACAAACGGCATCACGCCATGGCTGCAGAAAAGCTTCTGTATAAAGTAAACCACCAAGAATACAAATGAGAAACTGCTGGCACATGTTTTGTGTAAAGAATAAGATGAAGTATCCCAAACTGTGTCAATTATTAAAACTAAAGGCTCAAACTTTGACATAGGATCTAGAAATCATAAATAGCACTTTCAAAGAGCAGTGTCAGACACTCTAATTTTCCAACTTGCTTTTAACAGGAGATAAAGTTTGTAAACAAAAGCACTTCATTGAAACTTTCAACAGATCAAAGTGTAACCTTAGACTTAATAAGAAATAATAAATGTTGTTAAAGTCTAACAGTGGGGAAAGATGCATGCTTAGATGAACTGCCAGTAAACACTCAGTGAGAAATCATAGATACACAACTGAACTGTTACTGGAAGTGTTTAACTGAACATTTGAATCCAAAAGACTGTTATTACACAACTCGTCAATCTCAATGAACTGGTTTTCCTACCTATCTGCACCACTGAATATCAGTCTTAAACGCTGGACAAAATTTGTTTATGAGTCCTGAAATACACTCCTGCATGCAAAGGGTACATACAGGCACTCAAATATCTGAGACACTTCTTCAGCTCATTGCAAATGATTTCCACATAGGTCAGTCTGGTTTATTTCTGTTGTGCTTCACTGGGGCTGATTCGGGTGTTTTGTGTTTGCATACCAAACAAGAACTTGGATAATATAGATTTGTCCACTTGACTGACTGGGTAACTCTTTGGACTCATTAAAATGAAAATACTTGGTAACTGTTCTTAAAAATAATACATGAAAATGAAACAAAAACCCCTCCAAACCGTCACACTACTCACCGTAGAAAGACCTTCATAAAAATTGGATTAAAAATATTCTGTAATATCCTGACCAGGTCTGTACATACTAGCAATTTAAACTCGCCCTTTTTAAAATGACACCAGGGAGCTAGACGAGGCTGTCCATTATCCTCTTTTCTTTTTGCAATTGTAATGGAACATTTAGCCTGATTTTTCAGCAACTAGGAATTGCTTCAAGGAATGAAAATTGGAAACTCCATAAATTTTGGTTCATTGTATGCAGATGACATATTGATTTGCTCCCGTAATCCTGGTCATAATCTGCCCATAATCCTGCAAACAGTGGATTGGTTTTACATTACCACTGACTTCTTTGCAGCTACAGTGATAAAACCTGTTTCCTTAAAATGAATGTGCAGTTGCAGAACCTACCTGACCAAAGTCTGACCAGCTGAGACAAGATAATACGAGGTACCTATAGGTAATTATATGTGAAGCTACTGTCAACATATAACTAATAACCTCTCTTCCCTGAGTAGACTGGGAATGCCTCTATGTATGTCCTTCATTTTGTTCCAAATTCCCTTGGAACTATAAAACCAATGTAAATGATAAATCTTGGTTTTTGTTTCTCTGTTTCAGGATCTTTCTCTCTTACTACTGTACTTGTAGTTTGTATAAATGATATATTTGAAGACTGTTTTTTAAGCGTTGTAATCACTGTTAGAAAAAAGGTGAGCCGACTTCAAAACATTTTGAGGTATTTCATATTAAAATTTTGGTTCATTACACTTTGGATGGTTGTAGCTGTGGAACTGAGATATTACTGCTGTAGGAAGTGTTACACATAGAAAGAAATGATAATGACAAAACCCATATGCTGAAATTATTGGTAGTTACCTGAGAACAAAAACCCTAGTTGTGGAGATGACTGAAAAAATTTAATGTGTGTTTTGGTTTTTTTTTTTTATTTACTCCTTGAGAAACTCTAAGAGTGAATTCTCAGATCTCTGTCTAATTATTTAAAAGAACTTGAAAGATCAGAACAGATACCCAAAATTTGGTGATGCATTCCAAAGTCCAAATATCACATATGTCAAGGTGTTCAGCAAATAGACCAGTCTGGCCCATTGTTTTGCTGTCAAACAACATTAAATGTGAAATTTTCAGCTGTACATCATACAAACAGACTACATAATGTTATATTAGAAAGAGATTGTTGCACAGATATATTGCCAAATTATTTCTTTTCTACTACTTAACTCTCAGATTATTCTAGCAAAACATGAGTTAAAAATGGATCTTTAATTTTTAGAATAGGTTTGCTCTGTTTGGAATAAGACTCAATAGTGACTCATTCCAAATATATATTGATTTTCTTTAATATATTACACAGGTTATAATTAACTCTTCAAAGAATAGCTTCGTTTCAGACAAATTTGTCATTTAGCTGTCATAAAATATACATACCATGAAACACTAGTGTGTGACGGAGTATCCTAAATTAGCTGTTTGAAAGGAGAGTGACAAAATGGAAAATTGACACAAATGGCTTCTGCTCCCAAGTTTTTAATTTAATATCAGCTGGACTACCTACCTGCTTTTTACTAATTACACTCACACATGAAAAGAGTACTACCTTCTTCTGAATATATCACACAGAAAGTGAGCAAGCAAAGTTTTCTATCACAGAAACTAAAATAATCAGCACATTAAAAAAACCTAGAAAGCTATAATGTTTGTTTTCCCCTTTCACAATTTCCATAATATAGGTGATTATTTCCAGACACAAGGCACTCTATTTCAGTCCTCTGTGTTTTATTCTATTTCTCTGGCAGTGTAAATCTAGCGAAGACTAGATTTTAGATTGTAGGTAATAAAGATGCAGAATTAACCAAAGTTAAAGTTAGGTAGTGCATATGCAACACAATACTGAGGAGAGATAAGGCCAAAATGATGCTGTTTTTTTCAGTAAAGTATTAATGTATATTCCCAACAGACAGGCAAGGGAACTACCTACTTTACATATAAATTTTTCTTGAAAGTAAGTAAAAAGTAAAATTCGTAAAATGTATGATGAAGGACAGATGACTTGGAGTAGCACTAGTGTAAACCTTAATGTATCAATAGTAATGAACAGTATAATCCTGAAAACTGTGGAAAAGGGGATGAGCTCCTTTGACAGTTGTAGAGAGATACATAAATTTTAGTTGTATCTGTTCTAAAGAAACTCTGAGCCACATCTAAACTTCTTGCATTTGTGCTTTCAATATGCTCGAGGATGACTGGAACCTAATTCTTGTTGGCAGTCAAGATACACACACTGAAATATGGCCATTTTCTCTTAGATTCTTCAGTCTTCTGGGGAGGTGAATGTGGTAGCACCTGAACTATGAGGTGATCTTTATGAAATGGGTTGATTTTATTTCCTCAGTACTCCATGATCAAATGGAAATACAGTTTGAGCCATCTCCCACTGGTAAAGGCTAAAAAATGGAAATATGCATTTGGGTATTTTTTACTTTGTCTGTGTATCTTCTGCATTGCAGCTTCAAAGCATTTACTTTATCCCTTCCATTAACAGATGTATTCTTACATGTGTCCAAATGCAAAGAGAAAAAAACCCCATTTTGTAGCTAAGCAGCCTGTGGGCCAGATTTTATTTCTTAGATTTTGGCGCAAACTTCGGATTAAAAATACAGGTTGACTTGTTATGATGAACTACTCTTCATAGTAGGAGAAAGCATAAACATGAATTCTGGTGAATTTATCACTTTGTGTAGCTGAATTTTATTGGCAATTGCTGTTTTGAACAAGCTGGAAGCGCTGGGTTTTTGTTCCTTCCTCCTTGCAAGGGCTATGATTTTAGCATATAGAAAGTCACAATAGTTGATTTGAGATGCTACACATACATAGTTTATCTGATAATCTTTGAGCCCAAGTGTACTGAGAGTGCTAGCAGATGTAAATTAACATTTTTTTACTGCTATGGAGGTTTAGATGTCCAAGCACAATTCCACAGACCTGTTTAATGCAAAATCACTATTGATAACAATAACAATTGTATAAGATTTCACCAAGTGTGACATCTAGTCTACGTCCAAGTAGATGATGCAATAGTTAAACAGCCACTTGTGATTTATTATGTGTACAAAAATTTGGGAGAACTCTCAGCAAAGCATTCATTGGTAAGTCATGCTACCTCAATCTGTTTTGTTCATTATGTCTGTTCCTGTCTCGATGGGTTAAATTAACTCACTATATAGTCACGACCATGCTGTTGTTTGGAATTAAGTTCCATGAGCTCTTTTCAACTGTTGAAATAATTTCACAGGCTCCATTATCAGAATTTTCCTCGGCAAGGGTAGTGTTTTATGTGTCTCCTGAGTGTCCTATAAACTCCCAGTATTAATAGTGTGTTAGTGGTGATATTGATGCATGATAGCATGGGTACTGCATATGCTGTTACAATGCTTTAAGACTGTAAACCATTTTTAGAGGCGTTCTTTGCAAGGCTAAGTCTTGATGGCATAATATACCACTGCTAATTATATTGATCTAATTAATCTAATTAAATTGCAGCTAGATATGTTGTACATGTCATTTGTCTATATTAACATTATGTAAACCTATTCTGCTTGTCTGTGCATTTTATATACAATGCCTCTTCAGAATCTGACCAGAAAAGTGATTGTATCCCTCCTACATCTCTTACTGGTGAGAAAGAGATGTGGTCATCAGGTGGTTTGTGACATACAGAAAGCCTGACTGTTTATTGAATCTGGTTTTTTTTTGAAGAGACAAAGGATTTTCTGTTCCTGGAGGTAAGAAAATGTCTTCTCTGCTTCCTCATTTGTTTCTGTCACCTTTGTCAAAAACATGCCTTCATTTTTTAGAATCTGGATGCATCAATTTCAACATATAACTAACAGACAAAAGAGTCCAGAGTCACTTTAGTTGGAGCAAGTGAAACATAACTGCACTGCTTCAGTATTTCTCTCTTACATGGAAGAGAATGAGTACAGAGAAAATTCACTCCAAAAGGAGCAGGTAGCTCCTTCCTGCTGCACCCCACAGCTGTTAGTTATACCTTCCACCAGCCACTCCAGAGGAGATCCCTTAGCAGAGGCCAGCAGTTGATTAAACAGCAAATCTTTGACTTTGTTGGCCATGGCCTCTTCTTATGTAGGAAAGGCTCTTTTCATAGTTGTACATATGTACAGTGTACCATTGTGGTTCTAGCAATGAAGGGTAATATAAGCAGATGGTATCTCTACCCTCCTCCTAACACAGGACACACACTTGAATGTCATCCAAACTCACCCTTCTCCTGGGTTTTCTTTTATCATCAATTAAACCAAAGCAAATATTCCTTCAGCATGAGCTACTTTTACAGACTTTGCATAGTTTCTGCTTCTTGTTTTTAATTCAGAGACACTCCACCATTTTCTATTATTCCTGTCTGGCATTAGGAAGACTCACTTGGTTTAGCTGCTATTCTGAGTTCGCTGTGTCACTCTGCAGAGTCATGGCAGACTCTGCCACGTTAAAGGAGGAGTGTGACTCTTCCACATCAGCCTCCTGTGGCAATTAATGCTGTCCCTGCTTAGTTAGTCAAATCAGCTGAATGCTAAAAATATGCAACTCGGGGCAGTTTGGGAGCCCAAAGCATAGTTGAACATTGTGTTCAGCTGTCTTGATATTAGATTTTTTTTTTAAAGATTAGAATAAGTAAGATAGAAATGACTTATTTATAATTAATTATTATGTGGGATTTTTACAAAAATCTGCAGTGAACATTGTAGGCCAGGTTTTGCTGCTGCTTATATGGAGATGTGAATGATCCTCCTTTTTGCAGGCGACCACTGTCCTGTTGCTGATGAAACTGCCCTCACATTTCTAATGTCAGGAAAATGAAGTAACAGAGAAAAAGAGGATAAGAAAAATGTGTTTAAAATCTGATTTTCCTTTGTGCGTTGTAAGAAGAGGTGGTTTATTCAGCTTACTCTTGCTAATGGCATTAGCTAAAGTAGAACATTTTAAACCGATTTTTAATACTGACTAATATAGCTAGCTAGTTACGGTTATAGATTTCCAGGTGAAACAGTTTTCAATTTCCAAAGAAATTAATCCAGAAATCCATGTGGGCTTTCAATAGTAGTCTAGCAAAATTCTAGAAAGATGCTAGTTTACTGTGCTTGGACAATAAAAACGTAGTATGAGCCCTCCTTTTCCTTTTTGTGTTATCTCCCTTTCACTAGTTGGCATAGGACAGGACTCCACAAGGGAGAAAATTTAAAACTGGATGTCTTCCACAGGTTGCTTTCTCCCCACCTCTGCTCTAAGGTCTTTTAGACCATCTAGAAGCCATACGAAGAGCAAAGGTGGGAGCCATAATCCTACTTTCATCTGTATGTGGTGTGTATGTATTGAATATGGGATGAGGGACTGGAGTTTGCAGTTTAAAGCTTTTGCTCAGGCTGACACGTGGCAGGGAGATCAAAAATAGCTTGAAAGAGGAAGGCATGAAAGATGAAGAGCTCTGCAGATGACAAGTCGAAGTCAATAGAAATACCCTCAACAATGTCAGTAGACTGGGAGTCAGGTCCTCTTAGAGAGAGTCCCAGCATTAATTTTTCTAAGGGAGTGAAATCCTGGGGGTCTGCAAAAGAGAAAAACAACAGGCCTGAAGGGACTTTGGAGCAGAGCCAGCAGAAGCTGCTGTCATCTCTATCCTGCTGTCCTTTCTTGAACTTGGCACAATCAGCTGATCTGCATGAATGTGATGTTTTTATGGCACTGGTTATAATTGGTAGTGATAACAGCATGACTGAACGAGACAGCACATTGTATGAAAACAGGTTGAAGGGAGGATGAGATTCAGTTATAAAATCTTAAACCTCATTTCATCAGAGCATTTTCTTGGCTAATCAGAATATTTTCTGTGAATCTTGGAAATTGCTCTGATCACAAACCAGAGAGTATGAGAGGGTCTCGTTCATAAGTGCTTTATCTTCTCAGGAGCAAGTCGATAAGCCTTTATTGTTTAATTTTTCTTTCTTGGGAACTGGGCAGCTGACATTTTTTCAAAGTCCCTTAATTTGTAGGGGACTTTGTGGGAGTCACAAAACCCCATTAACTGTATTTTTCATCTGGCTTTAGGAGGAATATATTTTAAAATGGTAAAAGAAAGACTTCGAACAGCTTCTGATAACTCACAGTTTAAGCATGGCTATAAAAAGAAAATGAAAAGGCAATTAAAAATGGAATATTTCTTTCTTCAGTCTCCCCCCCTCCCCCAACTGTAATTTGTCACTATTTCTTGTAGGCAGGCAGAAAGATGAGGCTACAGAAGACCATTTAGCACTGCAAAGCTGGCTGCTTTAAAGCACCATAACTTGGCATTAGAGTGGGGGACTAATTTTTTAAAATCTGTATCATCCTCCTGAAAAAGTTCTGAACAGTTAGGGGGTTTTTTTTCTGCAAAATTGAGAAAGAAATTGAAAGAAATTTGTTAATGTCTCAGCAGCACTGGCTGATGTCACTAAGAGTAATAAGAAGCCATGTTTCTTCAGATTTCCTTCTTGACTATGAGTACCCAGTAATCCCCTCACGACATGTGAAAACCCCACACAGACATACATCCCAGAAAATCAACAAAACAGGGCTTGAAACACTTGCATTGTCCACACTTGTGTGTGCAAACTGATATTTATGCTTCTATAAACTCATTAGTGAGTAGATATCAGGAGTTTCTCTGGTGCCTGGTCTGCAAAAGGTGGAGTTGCTCATGTGGGTTTCTCTGCTGACTCCAGAGCCTCCAGAGACAGAATCACCTCCCCCAGACAGATTATTCTTTGTGCTGACCATACCTCTCCTTGCAGAAATTACAGTTCTGCTGGGGTGGAGGTGTTGAGGGGCCATGCTCCACTCAGCTGAAGGAGGACCTACCTCTCCACTCCTTGCTTGGGTGGAATGGCAGTAGGGGCTGGTTTCCATCCCAGGACAGGCTAACCAGAAGGCTGCAGGTTGCCTTGCCTGGATTTTACAGCAGTATTGTGAGGTTTGTGTGGATATTTTGGTAAAATTAATATTTGTATGATGCTAAGGAAAAGTAAAATCGTATCATTATCTTAAAGGCTGCTGAAAGCCATTGACACACTCTTGTTTGTCTACATGTAAAATTTTACTTATTTATACCTTGTGTTTATGAAACAACCACACTATATCATCCAAGCTCAAGTTTTGAGAAAAGTTCACAAGTGCATATTTCACATGAGCCATATGTTGAGCTGAAGGCACATAATTTACAAACCTTTTAAGCGATTGTGTTACCAACAATTCACGTTTCTGTTCTCAAGATAAAGTCCCAGCCCATTCCATCTGATCAGCATCTTATTCTTCAAGCAGGTGTCATGGTTTCTGAATTTTGTCCAGATGGCAGCTGATGTGGAATTGGAGACTGAGTGAATAAAATCAAACGCTGTGAGAAGAGCCATTGAGCCTTTGCTCCTCACGTTACTGCTAGCGACAATAGATTTAATGCAGCCATTGTTCGTGATCTGTGAGTTTATTAGAGCTAAATGGTTAGGATTATCTCACCAAATTATAACAATCTGAGAAAGTGATTAAAAATACCCCCTTACATATATTGCACAGTTCATCAGCATTTGCAGTTCTTATCTTTTGGTGGTACGCATATATCCCTATATTTGTTCATGTTCAGAGCCAGTTCAGTTACTTTGCTCCCTCAACCTCCATTTCTACCACCTGGGTGTTTGCCTCCAGAAAAATCCATATCTTTGAGTTGCCTCTCAAGGAGGCTCTAATGACACCAGTGGGCAGAGCCCTTCACAGTTTGTAAAATAACCTCCTGCCATGTCAGATTAGGTTACATGCCATCAAATTATTTAAATCTTCAGAGCTACATTTGTTCTACAGATGTGTGCACTCTCTTGAGATTAGCATTTCTGCACTTTTACAAATAATTTCAGGGTTTTTTTATTTTATTTTTTTTAGTAGCAAAAATCTCAGAGCTCTTTTTAAGACTACAAAAAAGAGAGGTGATGCTCTGCGTACATTTTGTGGTTTTTCTGTCCAATGACTCTAATGTCAAAATTGCTACAACCTTGTAAGAGAAATGCTAAATCATAATGTGGTAAGAAAGGCACCCTCGACAGGTCTGCAAATGACAGCTCTATAATTTCAGCATTATTTGAATACAATGTAGAAGTGCCTTATATGTTTAAGCAGCTTCATTTTGCATCTGCTTTTTAGAATAGTTGATTCATACTTGTCTGCACAGGCTTTCAATAGTTCTTCTTTTCTTTCTTAGTCTCTTTGTCTACCCTTTTCTCTTTTTTTCTCTTATTTTTCTTTTTTATTCCCTTGAATTTTTTCATATAATATTTAGTTAATCAGTGATAAGATGAGCAGGTCAGGCTGAGCATGGGTTAGACTGAGCTGCAGTGTAACAAGTTGAATATACCTCTGTGTTCATTACAGCCATAGACTAGAATGACTTGAATTACATATGGATCTTTTCCTGCCTACTCTCTTACATATGTTAACATGCATTACTTTATTTGTGGCTCAAAAATTGCCATTATTATTTCTGAGAACTGAGCTTTATTTGATATGTTTTAATATTACTAAATTATTTTTCCCATTGTTGCTGAAGTCTGCATGGATTGGTTGGAGTTCTTAAAAAACTTCCAGTGATTCCTGCTGAGAATTTTTTATCAGGAGTTGGGGCTTCAAATCCTAGTAAACCAAAAAAAGTTTTATAGTCCTACTTTTTGGGGTTTTTTGCTGTGGTGTTTCTGCACCACTGTACTGACAACTGAGACACTATCCTGTTTCTTCTGTGCCTGATGTCAGATGCAAGCAGTGGAAAATGAAAGGCAGTGGTATGGACTGGGAAAAACAATGTATTTTGTGGAGTGACCACCCCTGCTCAAGTTGTGTATCATATGTCAAAAATCTAGGAGACTTCACAGATCTCCGTGGAGGCAGCTTTTCTTCTTACAGTACGTCCAAGGAACCTGTGCTGCTCTGACACCAAGCCATGGCTGTAGCCTCTGCACCACCAGCAGTGCTCAGAAGAATCAGACTTTTCAATTAATACAAATATTTACAATTAAATAAAATTAAGTACTTAATTGCTGGGCTAACATGGTGCTTACTTCTGCTATCACATGCTTACACACTGGTGGCTCTCTTACCGCTAGCTGTGGTGTGTCCTGTTACTGCTCTGTGATGGGGAAACCATGAGCTGTTGTTTCCTCACGTTGCCAAATAAGATGTGCTTCTGGAGTAACCCCTCAGAAGGAGAAAGGCTGTGCCAGTCAGTAGCATGATGACACCACTGGACGTGAAGTCTTTTTGCTTCATTTAAAAAGACCCAGTGACAGTCCTTTGAATGAAAAGATTTAAGAGGATACAAAAAGTCCTCAAAACAATGTTCTTCAAAATTTAGCTTTCATTTCAAAATGTCCTTTTTCGATATTTTTCTCTGTAAGTGTCCAGTTTGTATGATATCTCTCTTTTGAGCTGTTCTGCCTATACTGGTACATTGTTTTCATGTTCTTAGAAGGAATTAATAAAATGCTTGAAATGTTGGTTCCATTTTTGCACTACCTTTCCTCTCCCTGTAGTCTTGCTGTTTTGGAGGGCGCCATAGAACTGGGAAAGCTCCCTGGGGAGTGTGCTCATGCACGTGTGAACATTTCACAAAGTGTGAAATTTGTATGTGAAATTGAATAAGTCAGTGTGCAGCCCAGATATCGCAGAATGGGTGGTGTCAAAGCTTTGAGATCAGCCTGGGTGATGATTTCTGTCCTTGTGTGACACAAAGAGCTCTTCAGATAGCACCATAGCATGTAAGGCTTATAGATGGATAGATAGAAAGGAATAGGTAATAACCATAAAACAGTATTATGAAAATATAAACCATAATTAGTGATAATGGCTTACTCAATTAAATACATTAAAGTATGGATGCAGAGTTTTGATGCATGGATGCTTTTGTCCAAGAGCATATGTGTGTTTATACACTGATCTAACAGTGATGTATAACTGACATTAAATATGCATCAAAGGATGAATACTCTGCCCTAATGTTAAATAGGTCTCTTTAGTGCTGTCTAGTTGTACAAACACATGGAAGAAGATAGTCTTTGCCTCCAAATTCCCTATTTAAAATGAAAAGCACTGATTAACTGTACATGTGTTTCAGGTAGCTCAAGGTTTTAAGTGGAGCAGGCCAGGTTAAGTCATACCCTGCTTTTCTTCTGCTCTGCTTTTCCTCCTGAATGACCTGCTTGCCAGTGGGATGTCGCTGCTTCTTGTTAATCTAGGAAACCAAGTCTTGCAATTAAAATTCAGGTTCCCTGTTCTGATTTCAGTGTCAGCAGCTTGGGCTGTGTGGAAATAGTGCTCCTCTTCCTCTTTCTGCTGTCTTCTTCAACAGAATTTCTGTTGCTCTCCATTCTAGTGACGAAAGAAACCTCATTTCCTCTAAGCTTTGGGTATGTTATTAAATAATACGAGTCCTCTTAGTAGTTAGATGATTAAAAGTGGATTAGATTATGTTTAGTACCAGGGAGGGGGAAGTACAAAAACCCCTCTAAGTTACAAGTTTGCCCTAATAAGTGCCGATGCCATCATGTTCCCTGCCGATGTTGGGGACTTGTTGTGGCCAATGTGCACCTGTAGCATATCAGTGTGGAGGCCCAGCCTTGTCGGCCCTGTACGGATGTACCTTCCTATCACACACTGAGTAGAGGGTCTTATCAACATGAAAATGTCATGGTTTGACACTGGCCCAACACTAGGCACCCACGAGAGCTGCTCGCTCACCCTCCCCTGCCCCAGCTGGGCAGAGGAGACAAAAGGGGAAAAAAATTAATGAAGGCCTCATGAGTGAGGTAAGGACTGGGAGAAACACTTCAAGGGTGATACAGGCTCAACTTAAGTTGTGAAGTGAATTTATTATCAACAGAATCAGAGCAGGACAATGAAAAGTAAAATAAGCCCTTAGAACACCCTTCCACCCCCCAGCCCCTCCCTCCTTCCCACTGACAGCACAGGGAGACAGGGCGTGGGGGTTTGGTCAGTTCATCACCAAGATTTCCTTCCGCTGCTCCAGGAGAGGAGTCCTTCCCCTGTGAGGCCGTGGGGTCCCTCCCACGGGAGACAGTTCTCCGTGAGCTTCCCCGGCGTGGGTCCACTCTCAGGAGCAGCAGCCACACCGCACCTGCTGCAGCGTGAGCCCTCCCACGGGCACACAGCCCTCCCAAAACTGCTGCGCCGTGGGTCTCTCTTTCCACGGGGTGCAGTCCTCCAGGGACAGGCTGCTCCAGCCTGGGAGCAAGGGCCCTCTTTCTCCACTGGGTCTCCCACTGGATCACGGCCTCCTCCAGGCACCCACCCGCTCCGGCACGGGCACCTCCCCACGGGCTGTGGGTGGATCTCTGCATCCCCCGTGGATCCCCATGGGCTGCAGGAGCACAGCTGCTTCACCATGGTCTGCACCACGGCCTGCAGAGGAACCTCGGCTCCGGCGCCTGGAGCACCTCCTCCCCCTCCTTCTCCACTGACCTTGGTGTCTCCATGTTGTTTTCCCTCACATGTTCTCACCTCCTCCTCTTCTCTGACTAGAATCCAAAATCTTGTGGCTTTGTTTTGATTTTCTTCTTAAATATGTCATCACAGAGGCGTTACCAACCTCCCTCATTGGCCCAGGCTTGGCCATCTGTCCATCTTCAGAGCCATCAGCCATTCGCTGATGGTGGGAAGCTTCCAGCAGCTTCCTCATAGGAGCCATCTTTGTGGCCCCCTTGCTACCTAAAACCAGGCTGAGCCAAACCAATACAGAAAAAAATAACTTAAGTTTATTTGCTTTCTCTCCTGTGCTGTGTTATTCCTATTGCTTTGGGAAAAAATCATGCCTGACAACAAAAATTTGCCTTTTTTAATTTAAAGATTTGTTTAGCTCAGGAGCAAAACAAGCTTTGCCTAACTCTTGGCTCCACCAGAACTTCTGGAGTTTTAAAGTTTTTTTTATTCTGAGGTAAACTTTTCCCCAGCAGCTGAAGTACTGATCCCTTTATTCCCCAAATTTGGGCTTTCCAAATTCGGACTGAGGAGACTCATGTTCAGGGCCATTGCTCTTTCTTAAAAATGGACCAGCCACAGCAGTTTCCTTTCATAATATTCTTCTCTCCCCCCACCGCCAGCATCTCGTGCCTTAAACATTCCAGTTGATATTTTCTCTGCCTAGTCTCAGGGCTACAGTGATATTAAAAAAGAAAAGTCTAAGTAAAATGAATTGTTCCTTATTAAGGTAGACTATATGGGGAGAGAAAAAAAATTACGCCTTTTCCTTGGAATTTTAGCATAAGCACACAGTAAGTCAAAATGGCAGGGTCCATAAATGTCAGAGAGAGTTTTATTGGCAGAAAGAGTTAAACATAAAGATATTCAGGTACTATTGTCCTGCAGTGTATGAGCCCAGGGTCATTTTAAACACATAAGCAGTCGACCATATCTGTAGGATCATGAACTGGTCTCTCCATGACTTAATTCAAACTTTGAATAGATGGGGTGTACTCCATGTAAAAAGAGCTTTTAGATGTCTTCTTTCTTGAATACTGGTATTTAAATCTGATGCTTTTGAAATCAAAAGAAAGATTTCCATCAAGCTAAATGGGTTCAAAAATGGGTCTTAACATGAGATTACTTTTTTCATTAAAGACATTACGTTGCATCAGTCAACTCAATTTTTTTTTTCCATTGACTTCATTAGATGCAAAACTGGCCTCTTAAAGCATATGCCTTGATAACGCATTTTGTCTTATATGACTGCAGTAAAAAAGGGGAAAAAACCCAGATTCATAACGTCCTTATGCTTGTTGTTCCTTATTTCTGTGACATGTTTCCTCTGATATTTCTGCATTTTGAATCATAAGGGCTCTATTCTCACTGGGCTCTTGTCCCATGTTAATCTGATATTCATATAATTTTGCTAGAAAAGAGCCTGTGAATGATCTCTCCCTTCTAATTTATTCAAGACTAAAATTCTGCTACTGGCAAACTTGCCTCCATGGTTCCCTTGTCTGTACAGTATAACCAGATGTTTTGTAGTTTGAGTCCCTCCGCACATCATTGAAGAGACACTACAAGTACCGCTTTCCTGTAGATTTCTCCAAGAAGCCTCACAATGGAATACATGAGCAATGTGTGAAAACAGGTCATAAACTAAGCTAAAATGAAATTTAAAAATACAGGAAGTACTTCTTAAAAAGCAGAAGAAAAATTACAGATTCTTGTAGAGCAGATTGGACTGTCATCTGGGCACTGTGTGCATAATGGTGTGGTTGAAAAGCCTTGTAAATAGTGGTATATTCATTTAAACCAACTTCTAAATGAAGACCTAAAATTATATGAATAATATGGAATTGGCTCTGAATCAGTAGTGCTTCTATAGCACCTATTAGCAACATACTTGTGTGCCTCTCGGAATTGAAGGCATATTCCCACCACCACTGTCAGGGAGGAAAATGACTTCTAAAAAAGAAAACTGAGGTATAAAATCTGTGAAGATTCAAAATGCAAACCTTTGCATTGGATTTCAGTGCTTTGGTAGCCCATGCTTAAATATTTCAAGCCTTCTGGTATTTTGGGTTTGTTGGTCTGTCTAGCATCTCAGATGCATTTGTAGTAGAGGCATAGTCTATTTTGATCCTGCTCTGGTTGGGCCAGCCTTTCCTCCATGGAGTCTTTCAAAGCTTATTTCCATTCAAAGTGAAGTAAAAGATGGTTTGTAGAATGATCTTTGGTATTTTTGACAGAGGGACTTTAGGAATTAAAGGAGTCCTCTGATTTCTCCTAGATAAATGAGAACCATGAGGTGAGAGACAATGTGCTTGAAGTCAGTCAAGGGTAGTAGGAGACTATGATTCTTTCACCTAATAAATAAACAAAAGGAAAAAAAAAAGAGCAAGAAAAAGAAAAAAAAGCTAGGCCTTTGGTCCTTGTGAATACAGCGTGAATTTTCCTAAAAGTTAGAGACAGTTTCAGAATGAGAGGCTCTGAATTGGATCCATCTCTGCTTAAAATGAAGAACAGGAACTGACCATCAATTTCTATACATCCTCTGAGCATAGAATTAATGATTCGATTAAAATGAGACATCCCCAAGAAATTCTATAGTAATTGAACTACTTCATAAATTAAGAAAGCAAGCACAGTTGTATAAACACTGGAATCACTGACCCAGTTATTTGGAATAAAGTTTTGTCCATGATAACCTTCAATCCCAAATGGGTGAAGTCAGAAATTTCTGAATATCCCAGAAAATAGTTTTTGAAGCACTGGATGAATATTTTCAGATGATGGTGTGACATAGAGGGGTACTCTGTTCTCTGTTGCTCTAACTTGGTTTGAATGGTCTGCATCAATCCGTACATTTAATGACAGAAAACTCAGCTTAACCTTGCTGTAAAGTAAGTATTTATACACATCAATGAGAGAAATAAAACACCTTATTGATTTTACATCTGTTTTCACTGTGGTAATTAAAATGTACTTTTGCAGCTTGCAGAATAGTAGTCTGTTTGTATTAGATCAAAGAAAAGCTCTTCCACAGACCTTATTTTGTATTCCTGTTGTCCCTTGAAAATTCTTAAATAAATGCAGAAGGATGAGCCCAGTCTTCAAAACCTGCCATGCTTTAGCAAAAAGACACCTTTCGGAAAAAGGAACTAATTGTTTGCAATGCTCTATTCTAATAATTTCCAGGTCAAATTCAGTGTTGAATACCCCCAAAATTCAGCAGTGAGTATAGTTAATGGCTTTGCCTGGATACATGCTTTGTCAGGAGATTTCTGCGGACACCTTCCTGCTATAACTGTTCACAGGAGGGTCATCACTACAGAAAAGCCCTTGAGAAGGGCACTGTAGACCTTCCAGTCCTACTGGATTTGGTGTTAGATCATTCCTTTTAGCTGTATGCTACTACTTGGCTGCTTTGAGCAGGCTCTACTGGCTTTCTGGATGTATGAGACACATCTTTTCTGGAGCCTGGTGCATTTACAATTGTTTCTGTTGGTGGATCTGGATGTGGCCGTGGACCCGACATTAATGTGGGGACATCAGTAAGCACAGCCACTCAAACACCTGCATGGATTCTTGTTTGGAAGAAAATGAGTTTTAAGTCCATCCTTGACAATTAATATTGAAGAATCCTCTGATGCTGTCCTTTGACAAATTTTCTACCCCAAAAATTCTCCACCTTTTGTCCTGATGAACAAGATGGTTTCCTAGGCAAAATTCAGTTTTGGAGGGTAGGTTGCCTCGCCTTGCACCCATAGCTGTTGAGTATTTTGACTGAGTAATTTCAGTAATACTGGAATAGTCTTCACCAGCATCTTGGTTTTGCATATGTGTGTAAAGTCAAGCAGCACAAAAAATTTTGAAAAACACATCTGTTTCCTATGTTGATTTCTTTTTAAACTTTTCTCAGGTTCTCTAGGCCTGAATGGCCACATGTTGTGTGTAATTTTCATCTATGGGATTGCTATTATACTCTCCTCTGTATCTCCAGTGGTATGCCATGATCAGACAAGCCTCCTCATGTAGTTCATGTACAGGTCAGGCCTGTGGTTTATCCTGTGTCGCACCAATGTTCATTATGTGCTTCAGCAGCCTCATGGTTTTAACACAGATTTAACTGAGCCCAGAGACATACCTGACATTAAATCAACTCTAACAGAAGATTTTCAGTTTGATTCTCAAGACCCAAAAGTTTGGGAAAATTGAGTTTTGTGGGAAGTAGATTTCTATCAGCACCTTTCCACTTCCTACCACTCCCAGTACAGGTTGATAGAGAGCTATTAGCCAGTTTAACCAGTGATTAGTTTAACTCCCTCGGTATGTTTTATCCTTCTTATGTCTGATTAGTTCAAGGCTTGAGATTTGAAATAAAGCCAAGATTTTATATCTGGAGCTGTCTTAATTGCTTCCTCTCCCTTTTTTTTTTATAACGTGGTAAAAATCGGATTATATATACGTCTGCTTGGTATCTCACTGTAGAGATATTTAAGCTAAGTCTAAAAGAGCTAGTTTGGTAGCAGAAGTAGCCTAGCCATGGCAACATAAGACAATTTGTATAAACATACACTTACTACACAAAAGTGTGAGCGATTCAGAACATGCCATAAATATATATATATACCTATATATATATATATGTGTGTGAGAGAGAGTGTGTGTGTGTGTAAATACATATATATGTGCAAGGACTGCATGATGTGTGTATATTTACATACACCTCTAGAAACCTTGCTAGTACAATTTAGCAAGTAACACATTTCAAAAGTAGAGAGAGGAGAAACAGAAACACGATTGTGATTAATCATGCTCATTATCAACTCAGACTTATGACCTGTGTGAGTTTTAGGGCATTTTTTTTTGAAGTGTGTGTGTGGTGGTGGATGGGAGGAGGGGTGCATATGTGTGGAATGAGAGATGAAAAATACACTCCTTTCTCTGCCAATAAAATGACCCTTCCACCCTCTCACTTTTCAGCTTTCCCTCCAGAAGTTAGGTGGATGTCTAAGGCTGGCTAAAGCCTTATTATTAAGTTAACTCTAGGTGGTTTCCATTAGCCGTACAGTACATGCCACTGAGCAGACATACAGTAACTGAATTGTTTCAACTTATCCAAATAACATTGAAATAGACTTAATTGTTGAACTGCAGGAAAGACCATGTGTCTCCAGAGACTATTAGTGTCATTTAAAAGGCTAAATGTATCATAAAACCTGTCTTTAACAGAATAAAATTGTACAGACCAACACAATTTTAGCTAATGTTTTCCACATTTCTTGTAAAAAAAGTCATTGGCTGTAAAGGAAAGTTCATAACATTTCTAGGAGTTATTTCAGTGCAGCACTTCCCAACTAGTTTTAACCTAGTATCCTTTTTACTATTGCATAGCAATTTACTTTGAAAGTAGTCACAGCAAAACCTACAGGATTTACTTACAGAACATATTTATATTTATCGTGAGTGAAGAGAGGCTTTGGCACAGCAGAAGATTCAAGAAACCTCTGATTTAAATAGATAAGCATTTTTCTCTCAGTCTTCCAAAACATTTAAATTGAGCTTTGATTAGAGAAGAATATGGTAATATTTCAGAGGAAAATTAAAAGTGAAGGAATTCTTGCTGATACAGGTTGTCAGTGAGATTTCCTCAGCTGTCACTGTTTTGGTATTTTGTGATTTTTATTCTGGGATTTACCTCCTTGTTTTTATTCCAATGTTACAAATTTTCTTTTGTTGAGTATGTTAAGAAATTTTTTTGGATAGGGAAAATGATAAAGGCAGCTGAAAACAAACAAAATAGGAAAGCAGAAGAGCGGGGGGGGAAGTAGAGAGGCCAAGGAAGAATGAATTAAAAAAAGAATATTGCTTTTATGCTATCTAAGAGTCAAAGGAGTATTTCTTTGTTCCGAAGAAGTTCAAAATATTAAAGGGAAAAGGTCTAGAAGGAGGACAAATAGCAGATCCGCCCTCAACAGAAGGAGCAAATCTTTCTGTCTACGTATCTCACCTTTTCACTGGAGTTTTATATCAACTCACAAGGAAGCTGTTTTCAAACTTCTGCTAACATTATTGTCCTTTTACAAGTTTTGTTTCTATGAAAATGAATGATGCAATTAACTCTTTCCATCACAATAACTTACTTTTTAACCTGAAGAGTTTTTTTTTTCCTCGTTAGTCCTCTCCAATCTAGGAGACAAAAGATATTGTCTCATTTTTTTTCTGGAAAACCTCAGAAACATGATGTAATTACCTATGTAGGAGCACTAGTGCCTTTCCTGAAAAAGTTAAGAATTTCTTGAAACAGCAGTTACTGTCAAGATTTTCCCATTAGAGCTATGTGTGAATGGAAACAACTGTAATTTCTTCATTGCTTGCTATTAAAATGAACTTGAATCATGTAACTCTTTTAAAAAGGAGACATTATGATGACAAAAAATATTGGTTAAGTCTAGCCAGGGTTTGATTTATTTGGTTTTAGTCCTGCGATAAGGAGAGGGTATGTGCTAATGAAGCAGTTCCCGTTTACAGGGAAATTCATCCAGTAACAAGTCATAGAGCCACTAATTCTTTTTCATTCCCATTTTGGGAATTTACGTAGTGTCTGGTCTCCTGGCGCTGACCCTCAGTGTGGCCCTGAATTCACCTGTAATGAAGGAAATCCCCAGTTGCTCAAACCTACAGCATCTTTACCTTGAACTAAAAAGTCTCTTACTATTTCCAGGCTATCGACCAGACACCGTTGCACAAATCAACCAACAGATGTTGTATTCAGAACTGTGAAAATAAATGTAATGGGGAGAACTCCCCACACCTCTGATGCAGCAGAGGTAACAGAATTGACAGTGCTAATCTGACATTTTAAAGAAGGATAATTTCACCAATATGGTGCTAGACGCAAACTAGGATGTCTGATATATGTCCACACAGAATTTTTACTTCTGACCTGTAAACTTGTTCAATCTCTGCTTTGTCACTTTGTCTTTCAGGCCTAAAGGATTTTTATTACAATATCCACAAACTTTGCCAAAAAACAGATTGTAGGAATATGATTTTTTAAAATGTGAATCGATTTTAAGGCAGTCACCTATGAAGCAGAGATGTGCATCTCTTAGAGGATAATGATTAAAGTCCTAAGGTAGTGCAACATTGAAATATATTGAAATGATGATATAACAAATGAAAAAATACTGTTAATAAATGCTTTTATTTGGTGTATATATATCTGGATTTATTGAATATATATGAGACTCTGAATGCATTTTAATTCTATGAGTAAAGTAAAAGTCACAGAGGACATTATGCATTTTTTTTTTAATTTAGCAGCTGAAAAAGATGTTTATATGATTTGCCCAAAGTCATATGGGAAGAAACAGTAAAGCAAAGAATAGAAACAATCTACTTAGACTCTCATTCCTACATTCTTCATAGATGACCTGAATTAGGACTTAGTATAGTCATGACAAATGTAATGTGTGAAACTAATGAAATTTAAATTAAAAAAGGAGTGACTTAACTGTCCCCTGACCTTTCATGTCTAAATGAAGTCTCATTCTAATATAAAGTGATAATTGTCCAGTGTTGGTCTTGTCACTTCATTCCTGATGGGAGTGAAAAGATGCAGCTAAACCTACTAATTTCTAGATTCTGCAAAATTTGGGTAGATAGGGTACAGTAAGCCCTGTTAGGAAGTAAGTAAGGTACTGGTAGAAGGATCTAAAAAGATGCTGTTGGGAGGCTGTAAAACCACCTTCCCGCCGTGCCCATTATGCAGTATTCACTTGTGTGAGGGGTCCTGTTTAACCTGTTGAGACCACTCAGCCTAAGTCCCAAAACCTGTGGGATCAGGCCCTACCAAGATTAAATACTTCTGCATTCTTCACTGGGCATACAAACTCTCTGATAATTACTGGAAGAAAATCAAATAGCAGATTTCTCAGCACATGTCTTGAGCTGATTAGCACAGGACCTAATTTGCTCTAATCAGCCCAAGGTGGATAGAATATGAAACAGATGACCTTACTGTTTAAGAACAGGTAATTCTGTTTATTTGTAGTGAATAATGACATTTTCCTACTGATGGGTATTCACCTTGCATCAGGTCAATGCTGAGAGTAACTGGTGCAGCACGTTTGAATTCCCCTGTACTGCATATTAGGTAACTTTTCTGTCACTGCCAATTTAAACCAGACTCATATATGAAAAACAAAACGTGGGTTCATGGTAAATATAACAACTTTTAATATCCCCAGCTGGAGAGAAAGTTTCCACTAGTATAGCAGAAGAAAGCATGTAAGGGTCTGTAAAATAGCCTCAAAAAGAGAATTTCGGAGAGGAGAAAACCTTTCCTTTCCCTTACTTAGAATTATTAACAGTACACACCTGAAAAACAAAACCTGTGAGTAAAGGCCTTAGTTGAACCAATGTGTGATAAAAATCAAATCACTTCAAGGTTGAAAATGTGTCTGAAAACAAATTATTAGGGGCTGAGATCTGATTTGGTCAATGTCTACATAGGTAATTCATTCTTTACTTCTGAAGCGCCTTAAACCATCAAAAAATAGTGACTTCAGTATAAGGGTCATTAACTAAAGTAAAATTTGAGTCAAGCGTTTAAAATGTGGCCATCTGAGAATACTGACTAGTGCTCAAAACCAGATCCCTGAGCATCCCATAATGATCTACAAATATATAAAGTAGCAGCATTCAAGTTCTGAGAAGGAGTGTCTCCTCTCCACCGTTTCGCTTCCGAAGGCTGGAAGCCAGGGTGATGGAAGCATGCATTATCACCTACTCCAACCCCAAACATGCACATACACGCACACACTGGTTTATGTCTGTTGTAACCCCTAAGTCTTAACCTCTGTCCCAACACTTTTTTGGATGCTGGCTGTTTGCAGTCTGCTGGGCTCTTTTGTTGGGAAGGAAGTAAGGATGTTGAGATAATGACATCAAAGCCAGAATTAGAGAGGCAGCCCTGGTGAGGCCTTCAAAGAAAGAGAGCTACTCAGCTGTAAAGGATAGACATGAATCTGTGAGCCTTGATTCCGGGACCAGCAAGAGCTTAAGGTCACTTGCTTAAAGGCACAGTCATAGAGGCACAGCCTCAAACTGGTAGAAATCAGGTAAGACTCTACATTTTCTTCAGGGAAGAGAGTCACGTGTTTACTTTTGCTTAGGCAAAGCTGAGCAGTTGTAAGTGTAGGGAAGACATTTACTTTCTCCCTGACATATTTGCAAGAGGAAAAATGAAGTGACTTTTCTCTTTTCAGATAAATAGTGCAATGAATTCTTATTATCAAAGGCAATCTGTTCTTGTAACTCGGGGGGAAGATGCCACATTATTTTTTGTTTAACGGGAGTAACCACTTTCTGGTACTTGGAGCTCAGCACTGCTAGCTGGTGCTCTCCTCAGAGGGTTTCCAGTAATGTTTTTGCAAAATTATTTTCTCAAGATTGAGCTGCAATTAGCATGGGCTTCAGTCAGTTCTGTGGAGATGTCACTCCGCATAATGCTACGGGCTTCGTGCTGCTACATGAAGATGTCACTTTCGGTAGCACTGTGGGCTTGAAGTGGCAATCCAGAGATGTCACTTCTCTGTTATGAACTGCTGCAGGAGGATCTGTCCTTTTTGATGGAGCTGGCCTCATACTTCACAAATACCCTCTTGATGTCCCTCTCAGTAGGCTTGACATCACTGTAACAGCATGACAAGTTAAAACATGTCCTTGAGAACTCATGTTAACGAATGCAACGATGACCGTGACTACACAGTGTGCCTAGGCAGGAGCACAGTGTTTTCTCAGTCACAGAAATACCTTAATCTACTGAGAACTGACTCACAAGTTGTTGCAGGACACAACTTATCTCCTTCTGCAATGACAGCAAGCCCATGGTCATCATTGTGTCAGTTAGTGTGGCTTCTCAAGGTCATGTTCCATACTGCTGTAAATTCTGAAGGAAGATAAAGGACCACCAGGAATTTATTTTCTTTCTAGATGCCTCTTTGGCTCAGTTAACCTTTAACAATGGTCTCTTCTTAAGTGGCTAAAACAATGAAGAACAATGCCACAAAGCTGAGAGTATGAATCATAAGTTTCAGGCCAGTCTAAATAGTTGAGTCTGGTTTTCCCTTCAATATTCCAAACAAAATAATAGTCTGTTGATAAAAATGCCTGTACAACTTGCCATATGAATTCTGAATTTCAGCTATTACAGCATATGCTGTGGTTAGAATAAGATTTCTAATGAAAAAAATTGCCCAACACGATATTTTTCCAGTTAAATGCCATGTGTGATCCCACAAGTACAAATGACGTTTGGTAGTGTCCCCTTTTGTAATTGCTTTAAATTAAAAAGCAATTAGAAGCCCACTAATTTCAGACTAGACCCATTGGGTCAGGACTGAGATCACCAACAGAGCAGTCAGAAGGCATGCATTACACATCCCTCCCTCCAAGTTTATACTGGAGGTAGGTCAGTAATTCCTACCACTGTCACCGGCAGCCTTTTAAGGCGGCCCAAGGACACATGCAGTGCTCATTCATCCTTTGACAGGTGCCGGTACCGGGGACAAATTTCCCTTTGCTCCTTTTGCTACTTGTGGGTAATAGGAATCCTGCACCTTCATGGGGCGGTGAGCACTGCAAGCCCTGCAGCAGCGATGGTTTGGGGCACAGAGGTGTTGGAGATTCGCTGCCACCGCCGCGCATGAGGCAGGTGGGAGGCTCCAGCTGCCCTGCTGTGCTCTGCACACCCCCTCACCCCACCTGGCTTCCTGCTACTGATACACGTCTTCGGTCTGCGCCACTGATTGCAGAGAGTTTGTTTAACCGGAGGAGAGAGGAACGATGATGAGATTACTGAGCACCGCTGATTGCCTGCCCTCGCTGAAGGGTGCTCTGGATGACCTGGCTCACTCAGCCCACAGGCTGTGGTAGCCCCTGGCTCCCTGGCACAGCTCCTGCCCAGGCACCATAGCAAACCCTGGCAGTGAACTTTCTTCACAGAAAAGGCTCTTCTGGGCTTTTCCCAGAATACAGTTTTTCTTGGCACGGCTTCCATTTTTTTTCAGAGAAGCTGTGAAAACTTTTCCTGAAATGATCCTCCTCTGCCTTCTGGCTGAAGAGTATGACTGATGCCTTTTCTTCCCCAGTGCAATAGTACATCTGTGGAGTAGAGAGACTAGGTAACCAGCTGTCATGTCAGGTTTCCTAAACATACTTGCATGTCATTTCTCACTTGTTCATCTGTATCAAAGCAGAGAGCCTCTGCTGCTAGCTCCACTGCACATTAGGGCTAAAAAATCATTTCATTAAGGCTGAAAAAAGTGGTTTATTTAAGTCAAAATCAGTCTATTCCTGTATCTGTTATTTCTGTTTCTCCCTTCGACAGCCTGATGGTAACACTTATCCTTTTCTTCTCTCTTGCCTTCTTTTCTACATCAAAGACACAAACTACTGTGTTCTTTAATTTAACAGCTTCTGCAGCACAGGAGAGAATAGATTCATTTTATGAATAGTGAATCCTTGTATGATGCCATCTTCACATAATCTCTGTTTTTCTGCTCTGAAATAGATTTCATTTCAGTAAATGTGCAGACCACCAGTACAGTGACACTGTACTGGCTAAAGAAAGTGGTGTTATAGGTACAGTAATTCTATTTTAAAGCACACTACTGAAGTGTGCTTATTATTCTGTTGTTCTAGCTGTCTAATAGACAGCTCTTTACTTCCTTATTTTTGCCAGAGAGAATGGTTTTACCTGAGGTCATTTCAAGTGTCAACTCTAGGCATTACAGCCAAACCAGAGGCTGTGGCACCTATAAATTATTGCCATACTTAAGAGTCAGGATGCACATTATAGTATAGGATTAGTTAGAATAGAATTGCTATTTGCTTGCCTTGAACCCACCTGGAAGCATGCTAAAATAGTGTAGCCAATCACACACACACACACACACACACACACATATATATTCAACACATATGTTTGCACACCAAAACAATGTGCAGCAAGTATTTCATTTAAGTATATGAACAATGTATCCACCCAGGAGTAAGCAAAAACTTTTGTGGTTGCAAGTGGGAAATGTGGTAAAACATTTAATCAACAGTGGAATAATGGAATTTGCAAGACAAAGAGCAGAAAACAAGGTAAGCACAAGGCACAGCAAACAAGCCGGATATCCTACTGAATGCACAAGTATGAAGATGACTGGCAAAGCCAAAACAATGATAAGCAGCACTGGGAGCAGAGGGGATCCCTTTTCGGGAGAGAGGCAAGCTGCATAAAGCGTCAGGCCTCCAGAGCAACTTTACCCATAAAAGGGCTCTCAAGCCTGATCACCTTGACCTCCTCAACTATCAACCACCAGCATCCATTGATGCATCACCTGCTTGGTATTACATACCCACAACTAATCCAGTATATAGTGGACTAGTGGATTTGTGTGTGTAAAGCTATGTGGTGATAATTTGTAACAGCTAACCATTGGCACATCTGTCATTAATGAATGTCAGTCTACTAAAATTTTATTTTAAAGTCAGTTTATCAGTCTTCTAAATACTCTCATCACAGCAATTTCTAATTCCCTGACTTGCAATGATTTTACCAAAAAAATTTAATCATGGTTATCATGTTAAACAGCACGGCCATTGTGTACTTCACATCAGAAGAGGGCATAAAATGGGTGTCTCTCTCCTTCCTTGTGACAGAGCTAGAGGCTGGTCACTGCCAGCATTTCTGTGAAGCAGAATGTGTAGATATGAACTCCTCATTGCTGACCAATAAAATACACTGCCTTGTGGAGTTACCTTGTTCATATGGCTTTGAAACACTCAAGGGAAATATGCCACTGCTGCAGAGATGAGTGATGAAGCAGTTGGGTTCTGTTTATGTGAAATTTTGATTTTTTTTAATAACTTTTTTTTACTCTTTAGAGGTATGTAGAAATGTGTGCAAAATAACTACAGATTATAACATATCTAGAAGCCTCTGAAGTATTGGTTTAAATTTTAAATGCTGCATCTGCATCAGCACTGCAGTTTCAGATATTAAACCCTGATGTATGTTTTGGATCCCCACAAATTACACAATTTCTTTTCCTTTCCTGCTGCTTCTCTTTTAATACTACTACTATCAGCAAGTTTTTTTATTGCTTACCAGGAGTAATACTGATTTCATCTGCAAGATTCAGGCTAGCCACAAGTTACCTCATTAAGTAAAACATTCTCTACATTCATTAACAGAAGAATAGTAGCAAGAGTTCACATAACCTTGACTATCATTTTACTTTCTTCTCTTTCTTATTTTATACCATCCCTTTAAACTATTAGTCAAGATCCTCACCTGATATAAAGTGATGTAACCCCATTGAAATCTTGACTAACACAAGGTTCAGAAACCTTCATCCTTCAGACCTACATGAGCAAGTCTAGATTTGTAGCTAAATGATTGTCAGTGCTTAACATGAAAACATATGAGATCTAAATGAAAATATTAAAATGCTCTGATAACATGAATTTGTCCTGCATCCCTGATTTGAAGAGTGTTGGTATATATGTCGAAGTTTCAGTTATGCTGTACTACTGCCAGCCCTGTTGTGTGAAGATAGAAGTAGTATCATTTTCATGTCAATCAATTTTTAATTATTGTTATTAC
>VZTE01002697.1:171856-266672 GCA_013397775.1 Eulacestoma nigropectus
AAAATTTTTTATTTTTTTTTTTTTTTTTTTTTTTTTTTTTTTGGATAGATTACCTTGATGCAGAATTCATGACTTGGAAACTGCAAGTCTCTCTGAGGTTGGAATTGATCCACAGGAGCTACAGTAATTGTGCAACCAGGTACAAAACATGCTAAATGCAGCTAAATGTTCCAGTCTTTGAGCTGCTTTGGTCCTTCTGGGTGATTGAGCCTTTGAGCTGTCCCAAATGCTTGCAATGGCCAGAAATAACTGGAGCAAGAAAGTGTGAGAGAGGGACAACTGTCATGGCACATTTTCTTTCAAATATCTACAAAGAGGCACCTGCACCATTCCTTATGGACATGGATTTGCCCATGGGTGTGTGCAAAATTATGGGCTGGGCTTGCATCTATCGCATCTGTCTTGGGGATCAAGAATTGTTCTAACAATTCACCAGTGTAGGCATAGGAACCCTTTGCTACCTGTTACTGCCATCAACCACGCTTGATTCAGCAGCTACCAACATAGCCTTAATAATACAATAACTTCAGGGAGAGAAATTTTAAAATTATTTTGATATTGCAGCTTTCTCTGATGTTGAAACCAATGATACTGCTATAGGCAAAAACAGATTCCAAGTGCTTGAAAGAAACAACTTCCAATCACTCGATAATATTACCTGGCTACGGTATGTCCTGTTGTGTATAAGCTTTCACATTTGCCTCCTTGCTAGAGTTTCTACATGTTTAATTAAGTAACATCATGGACACTGTAGATTTTTTCTACTATCTCAGACTCATGAAGGGAAGAAATATTCTGATATTGGTACTATTTTTTTTGAAAGGACTTCTAAAGTGTGGTTACGTTTATAAATGGTACTGTAGAAAGTGAAACAAGGCAACAAACATTATGAAACACAAAAAGTAACATTTCTGATTACGCTAAAATTTAACAAAGGAAGGCAGAGACCTGTGTATACAAAATAATTCTATACTACAAGGAGTTTTGTACTTTGTGCTTGATATATACAGTCAAGAAATAACTGAGATTAAGAAGAGACCATGCTTGTTCAATGAATATCTCCAGATATTTTCCTGACCTCTAGATTGCAATCCAACTATTAAGATGATCAATTGTTCGTATTTCTTTTCTTCCAAGCAATACTGACTCCCAAGTAAAGAAGTGGAATTTTAGGGGGAAAAAATTATCTCAGATTTGTTTTACATATCCTTTACCTTTTTTACTTCCATGTTTTGTTTATGCAACATATTAAATTGATTAGTGATGGGCTAAATGGAATGTAAAATCCACTTTGAATTCAAATAAATATGAATTTGGTATAGATTTTTATGCATAGCCTGCATTTCCCAGGATTGGAAGAGAAAATATAAATACATTTTTAAAAATGATGTCCCTATCGGGATAGCATCATAGGGTATGAATTATACTAAGGGAGGCAGTTTATAAGCATAATGGAGTGACAATCTTTCTCCTTTAGGGCTACAAACTACTCATTAGACAAGATGCTAAGTGTTTGCTACAAAGAATAGACAGGACAAGTGTTTCCTATCTATTGATTTGATGTTGCAATTCTTATTCAGCAAAACTTCCACTGAAATGAAAAATTCATAGGAAGCATTGTCTGATGAAGGTGTGGGAGATCAAGTGATTTTTTAATTCAAATATCACTAGGAAGCAAAGGCAACTGTCTTTATCTTGCCAGGGACTATGATTCTCTTATCAGAAAATGTCTAGTTTTGACTCTTGACCAGCAGTATTTTTATGTCTTTTGATATGATGTGTTAAGTGCCTCTGGAATTCTTGGCTTACTCTCCAAAGAGTTAGAGTTTTTCCTATTATTGCCACTGCTCTTCTTCCAGCAAAATTGAATTTAACTTAACTTTTTACTTAGTTTATCAATTAGATATGTTTGTGATATAATGTCCTTTATAATTACTAAAGCATGATATTTTTCATAGAATCATAGAATTGTTCAGGTTGGAAAAGACCTATAAGATTATTAAGTCCAACCATTAACCCAGCACTGCCATGTTAACCACTAAACCATGCCCCTGAGTGCCACATCACGTTTTTTAAATAACCTCCAGGAATGGTAACTCCGTCACTTCCCTGAGCAGCCTGACAATCCTTTCAGTAAAGAAATTCTCCCTAATATACAACTCAAACCTCTGCCAGTGCAACCTGAGGCCATTTCCTCTTGTCCTATCACTTATTAATTGGGAGAAGAGACCAACTCCCTCCTGGCTGCCATGTCCTTTCAGGTGCTTGTAGAAAACAATAAAGTCTCTCTTGAGCAATAAAGGCTCTCCTTTCATCCAGACTAAACAACCCCATAATCCTTGTGCTCCAGACCCTTCACCTCTCTATTGCCCTTCTCTGGACACAGTGTAGTGCCTCAATGCCCTTCTTGTCCTGAAGGGCCCAAAACTGGACAGAGGATTTGAGGTGCTGCCTCACAAATGCCAAGTACAGTGAGACAATCCCTGCCCTGCTCCTGCTGGCCACACTGTTGCTGCTTCAGGCCAGGATGCCATTGGCCTCCTTGGCCACCTGGGCACACCCTGGCTCATGTTCAGCCACTGCCAGTCAGCACCCCCAGATCCTTTTCCACCAGCAGCTTTCCAGCCACTCTGCCCCAGCCTGTAGCGCTGCCTGGGGTTGTTGTGACCCAAGGGCAGGACCCGGCACTTCAGCTTCTTGAACCTCATTCTGTGGTTTTCAGCCAACTGATCCAGCCTGTCCAGATCCCTCTGCAGAGCCTTCCTGCCCTCCAGCAGATCAACGCTCCCACTACCCAACTCGGTGTCATCTCTGAACTTACTGAGAGTGCTCCAAACTGTCCAAAGATGAACTTTCCATCACATATTTTTAAACTTTCAGAGAAAGGGACAATTTTGATTACAGATAAGGTAAGTCATTGACATATTTCACACTACAATAAACCTGACTCCCCTGCAAAATTTGAAATTGTTTTGAAATTTAGTCATTTTCTTCTCTTTGGTTAATAAGATTTCATTTTGTGTACAAGTAGGTTGCACTGTGTTTGCTGTGAATTCTTGGATACTTGCAAATCTCTCTCTGGTAGAACTCCTGTGATCTTAATCAGAATTCACAATTCGTTCCTTATGTCCAGCTTCTCTCTTTACTGAGCTTATTTTTTAATTAAAAAAAAGTTAGAAAAAGACCTAAATTTTCTGAGTTACAATCTCCTGTAGACAGTAACACATTATTGTATATTTTTAGATTATACTTTATTGCCCTGATCAAAGAGATTTTAAAAGTGTAGGAGCACAGTGTAGCCTTACCTTGCCAGCAGAGAAATTAATAAATTACTATAAACCCAGGTACTCTTTACTATATTAAAGAAACTTCCAATTTCAGTTTGAGGTACAAATTATTAAAAAACTATTTTAATGTGGTGTCAGATTTTTCCATACTTGGACACTATTGCCCATTTTGTGATAAATTATTTTTTTTCTTAAAGGCCTAATTGTTTTAACCAAATTACCTGAAAAGCTTGGTTTTCATTAGAAAATGTGATTCTTCTAAATCCCATAATGGTGAAAAAGCTTGATGACATGATGCATAAAAGTTTAAATCCCACACAAGAAAAGGAACACAACTTTGCTTTTGAAATAATCTGATTTTAAGTCAGTGTCTTGATTTATAAACATATATGTTTGTCCATACTGAATCTCCAATCTGTCCTGGAGCAGCTCTGATAGTGTTTAGTTTTTAAAATCAGATTTTGCAATTTGACAAACATTTTTCTTCCATTCTGCTATGTGAAAGAACCACACCCACAAAACATTTCACTACATGGGCAAAACAGTGAAGCTGCATGCAATACTGACAAAAATCCTGCAATACTTTATATCAAAAATATTTTTCTTTCTTACTTTTAAATTTTTAGTTACTGCATATGTAATTGTGGAGTTTTGTTTAAATAAGGATAATAGATAAATGTGTTTGACATAGATGTATCATCCTTTTGTGTTTAAGTTGGCTGTATCTGCCGAAGGTCTATACAGAAACACAGCAAATTTTATACAGTTGGCTGGAAAGCACGTCTAGACACTGGAGATAGAAGAATCCATTGTGTCCTGTGGCCAGTGTAGTCCTTTGGTAACATGGAATATTGCAGAGAATACTATTGGAAAAGCTTGCACCTGCTGATTGGAGTTAAGAAAGTATCACACTCGCAAAAAGTTAGCTTTTGACATTAAACTGTGCACTTGTGATTTAATGACAGAGAGGGCTGATTTATTTGAATTTTTTCATAATCCAGTATGAAGGATCAAAATCTACCCCTTGTATTCAGTAAGAGGTCACATTTTTTCCTATATCATTTTAGCTCACAAATGGATGATGAGATTTAGCCTGTTGGATTTACCTGCTGACTTCATGGATTAGCTGCCGGATGACTGTCACCTTCCCTTACAAAGCTGTTGCATGCCTGTTTTGGTTTTGAATTTTGTCAATACTGACAGTAGTTCCATGACAATAAGTTTTGAGCAGCAACTTTTATGTTCAATTTTCGTCCTGATAGATGGGGCTTTGGAAACATTATTTGAAAACTGATGGGCTGGCTGGTGACAGAATACGCCTTTCTGCTTACCTGCTGCATTTAGTAAATTTTAGTAAAGACTTTTAACTTTCTTCATTAAAGGAGAACCATCAGCCTCCCACATAAAAATTTTGCCACTACAGTTGCCTACAGAGCCTAGTTGCTCCTAGGCTAGTAAAGGCTGGAGGTAGAGGTAGTAGCAGTAAGTTCCACTCATATCTTTTCTGTCTTATGTAGTCCTATTTTAAAATGTCTTCTGCTGATACTCTGGAAAAACCTACCTTTGGCTTTTCATGTTAGGGTCAATTACCCTTTTTTGGAAATGAATCTTGAAATCTTGCTGTTTTAAAGATAATAAGATTAAAAAAATAATTTAATATTGGAGATGAAAAGTTGCTAGCTCTCAGCTAGAAAGACTTCGTTAGGATTTCCTGTTTCACACATATATCTTTTATCTTTTGGGCAGTGTTAAAATATCCTTCATAACAAACCGCTTGTTTAGCAGTCTTTCATTCTTGTCTCTTTGAATTACTCTGTGTCTTTCCTAACTGTTTATTTACTGATTATTTACTGATTATTTGAATTGAACTGAATTGAGATAGACTGTGTTTAAATGTGCAATTTTGAGAGGACTTAGTGGGTAAGAAGACTTGGACCCTGACAGGAGGATTAAGGAGGCAGGGGAAGGGAGGTGGTGAGACAAGTACATGTCTGTTTTTGCACTGGGCCTTGTTTTTTTTTCTCACCAGGGCATTGCCATCCCCACCATACCATTGATTCAGGTCTCAGTTTGATTTCCTGCTGAATAAGGTCCAGACATTTTGGATTGTATTGGTTAGATTTTTCATTTCCTTACTTGGACAAAGATATACAATGTTTAGGGATTAAGTTTTTCCGATTTCAATTGCAACCTATATACTTTATTGCCTAAGTGCTACTTTAGCATCAATTGCAAGAATATAAATAAAAAGCACCACTCTCTATTTGTTCATCTAAGACCTTGAAAAGCAGTAAATCAAAATCCTTTCTTGGCCTACCTTCAGTTCTCATGACAGGACCAATACATTTGGACTGCTGCAACTTATTTAGATGATGTTTGTCAAGATGGTGGCTTTAAAACACATAGCTGCTTTTTTACAGCAAATCTGATTACTATTTTATGTGTCTAACCCCATGGCAAAATGGACCTTAAACATTTCCCCTTTCCAAGCAAGTTTACTCCACAATTCAGGGACAGTCTCTTTGTTCCTGGAAACAACTGAGATGTGCAGAAAAAGAGAGATCTTGTCTCTGCTAGCCTTTCCCCAAGGTAGTGAACTCCAGTTTCTACCTGCTCATGAGGGGTCAGTGAGAGAGAGAGAGAGACAGAGCAGGGCATACAAAATAACGTTTCCCATCCCAGGAAATTAAGCAGCATGCACAATTTCCTCGCAGAGGAAAATAATCTAATCAACACTGTAGATTGACAGCTGTGATTAACTTATTTTGCCTAAAAGCCTGATTTTGCCACTCTACGTAGACTGAATAGAATGGAAATAGCTGTCCCAAGTGAGGACCCCAAGGACTTTAGGAAATGGGAAATTATGCCTTTGGTACACATACACATCTTTTTAGTGGAAGCCATAGTGAAAAAAATAGAATTTGGATTTTGTCAAGAGAGATCAAACACAAAGCAGAGCTTCCTTAATGCACCAGGGAGAAAGCTCAGGTTACGTTACTGCGTTTAAGAGTTAAATGATGATTACTCTTTGATCCTTGGAGGTATTTTTTTCTCATTCTGGCTTTTTTAGCTAGTTCCCCTCACTTTTTTTTTAAGGCTTGACTTTGATTGCAAGTTAGACCTTTGAAAATATGTCAATGAATTTAATCTCTTAGACATGTAATTAATCTTCATATAGCTCTGGTAGTAATGCAAACACACCTGTAGGATGTTTTCTATTGAAAACACAAGGAGAGAACCTGTAATAAATCTGAGAGTGATAGCTTTATCGTGACTGACAGAGCTGCTGGAGGCCTCTTCTTTATGACTATAATTTGGGAGTATATAAAGAAGAGATTGATTTCCACAGGCCACTCTCTTTTCCTTAGTATTTATTCTTAGTCTGTATAACCCACTCTAATTCTTATTTTACAAAAAGACCTAACACATATGACTTGATTAAAACAATGCATATTGCATTTCTATGAGTCAGCACAGGCCAATGTGAACAAAATTTAATTTTGTACTTCGCAAGCCCCATGACCGAGTGCTGTGCATGATTTATCAGGGAGTTTCAGCTCTCTTCCTTGTCAAGACTTGTTCTTCTGGATCCTTTGGAAACAACAGTTTAACCTTTTGAACAGAGCCAGTACCTTCTAGCAGGCGAAGATGAAGTGCTTTGAGAAAGAGGCTATGGGAGTAATGAGATGTGACTGTGAGATGAGTCTTGCTTGACAACGTACAACAAACCTCACATCTCATGCTAAGAAGTGGCTGTCACTTTGATCTGCATGAAGCTTAGTGCTCCGTGGATTTGAGCCATGAGCTATGTGTGTGTTGAGCCAAACCTCTCTGGTACAGGGAAAAATTCTCCTGATGTCCACAGGGCCACACAGGAAGTGCAAAGGCAAGAAGCTGACTCCTTGACTAACCCTCACAACATTCACTTGGCACATAACAGTAACACTTTTATTGACAGGAAAATTGAAAACTAACATTTTGAATAACTTGAATAATGTGTCCTTGCCTTATGTGGATACCGAAATGCTGCTACCAGATGAGTTTTCCAGCTTCTTGCATTAATTCTTTGAGAACCTTTCCTTTCTCACGCAGGATATGAAAACAGTAAGATAGTTTATCCAGACGATAGCCACATCTGGTGTTTTGCTAAGTTCTGTTTATGGTACACTGAGAAATGTTTTACTGTGGATGTGATAGAACCTGAACCAATCACCCTAGGAGGTGTGTGAACATTGTCCAATTGCTTTATGGAACTAACCTATATAAAAATGATTGTAAAATTAATAAATGATTCATTCTTTCACGCGATTTGATGTTGCTGCATCTCTCAGTTCCTGGCTCTACAGCGACATCCTTAAGCTTCGTCTCTTGCACCAAGCTGCCCCTAGGACACTTCTTTTTTACCAATCACATCTCCTTGAAAAGCCTTGAAAAAGGGGTATCCTTTTCTTAGATACCCCTCTGTTATGAACTGTGATTATTCTTTCCTACTTATTTATTCTGTAGGATGACTAGGCAGTAATTCTGTGTGGGACAGAAAAAGTGAGTGTTGATGGGAATTCACCAAATAAAAAATTTATGGAAATGAGAGGCCCTATCACCTTTCTACTTGCTTGTGATGCTTTATTCTTGCCCAGATCCACAAGAGGACCTTTTCTCTGCTGCTTCTTTTATTTATAATCAAAACAAAATGAGGAGTACACAGCTTGACCACAGCCGAGATATGTCTTCATTTGAGGTCATCGCATTTCAGTGCTGTGTCAAAAAATATGTTAGAGACAGAAAGAGATTCAGTCTAGCTGAAGTAAAGACACTGCACTGCCAATAATTGTCTTCTGTAATAGTCAGTCACATTGAAAGTATTAATTAAAGAAGGAGTCGGATGTTTTCTTGAAGTGTGATGTAATTCAATGCCAGCTGGCTGACCAAGAGCCTGGGGTAGGTTATATTTGTCTCTCTCAGAATAGGAAGAACAGATCTTTTATTTTTCTTTGTTAAAACCCTGTATGCTTGGCTGTACCAGACCAGGCAGATTGCTTGAAGTGACTGGCTGCCAATGTAATTTGTGTTGGTAAATAAATATAAAATGTTGGGATCTTTCAAAGATGGGATCAGGAGGCAATGTCTGATGCCAAGCAGCGTGCACTCATTTCCTGAGAAACAAAACTGCTCTATCAGCTCACCTTAAGCTTGATTTGCACAAACTCCATTTGTTCTGTCTCTTCATAAGCAAAGCTGTTAAACTGAAAAATCTCCTATGTCTATTTTGTGATGTCAGGCTCACCTGGCTCCTTCTCATCCAGCTTGAATAAAAGGCTATCCTTTCTCCTGTCCTATAAGACTTGCTTTTTGCCTTCCTGTCAACCAGCTTACTGATGCTGGTTAGTGTATGTGCTAGCTTTGGCTGGGATAGAGTTAATTTTCTTCACAGTAGCTACTATGAGGGTATACTTTGGATTTCTGCTGGTAACAGCATTGATAATTACAGGGATGCTTTCATTACTGCTGACCAGAGCTAACAATGTTAAGACCTTTTCTGCTTTTCACGCCACCCCACCTGTGAGTGGGCTGCGGGTGCACGAGGTGCTGGGAAGGGACACAGCCAGGACAGCTGGCCAAAACTGACTGAAGGGATACATCATACTATATGACATCACTTTCAGTATATGAAGCCGGGGGAAGAAGAAGGAAGTGGGGACATTTGAAGAGATGGCATTTGCCTTCCCAAGTCACTGTGATGTGATGGAGCGCGGCTTTCCTGGGGATGGCTGAACATCTGCCTGCCCATGGGAAGTGGTGAATGAATTTCTTGGTTTGCTTTGCTTGTGCCTGTGGCTCTTGCTTTACCTATTAAACTGTCTTTATCTCAACCCATGAGCTTTCTCAGTTTTACCCTCCTGGTTCTTTCTCTCATCGCACTGCGGGGAGTGACTGAGTGGTTGTGTGGTGCTGAGCTGACAGCTGGGGTTAAACCATGACAGTACAGTGGAAGGAGGTGAAGCGAGGACATAGGTGATATGGGTATGCTGAAGTAAAATAGTGAGACACAGACAATAGATGTGGACTTGGGAAAAAACAGCGGAGACTCTGGTGCAAAAATTTCAAATTTGTACAGTTCTTCCAGAGGAAGGATAATTATGGCACAGCAGAAAGCAACATCTCCCAGGCCTGAGGAAGGCAGCAGTACTTCAGAAGTGGGTATCACCTGATAAAAAGAGGTGTAGGTAAACCTGCTGTTTCCTCATCCCTGCAAAAGGCTGGGAAAAGGTGTAGTAAAGTCCTTGCCTGTTGTTGGTAATAAGAAGTTAGTCTCCTTCTGCATTGTGCTTCAAAGGAAACTCAAACTGGCTTTTCCTACATCATGGGGATGATTGAAGGTAAATTGAGAGTTGCTGTTTAGACAGACATGTACCAAATACATTCAGCAGTAACAGAAAAAAGCACTTCTTTTGTGGAACAATTCAGAAAAGGGAAAATCCTTTGTAGAAAAGAATAAACTCAACTAAAAGCAAACCACTATGCAGTTCAATAAAAGGTTGCCCTCTCCAGTCAAACAGATACAATTTGCCACAGTGTATAAAGAGGATCTTTTTCAATTTAGCTATTTCCATTAATGTATGAACCACTGATCAATATTAGACATCGCTTAGCTTCTCAGGTCATGAGAAACAACTCACTGGCAAGCATTGTATTACTAGGAGACAAAGTCTGTGGGGTAAATATATGACCATGCAAACAAATTGAATACTTTTCATGGAAGTTGAGGACCAGATTAATAATTCTCCTTCGTTGTGTCAAAGGTATAAAGATTCAGGACTATTCCAAAGGCTATGAATTTCTGGGCAGCCATTTCAGCATGGTTCTCAAATACACCCGGAAATCTCTGGAGAAGGAAACAGACTTTGGGTTAAGCTTCACCTGCCCTTGTAGCCTTGCAGGGTCTAGCAAATTTCACATATAAGGAGAATCTGGGTAAATAGACTACAGAAACACAGCCAGGAAACTACATGACAAAATCATAATTTGTAATTTCTGATTGCTTTTTGTTAGAGCAGCTTTCTGAGGCCTCAACTATCAACACATCTCCAGCATATCCAGCACTGAACGTATTTGTAATTGGACACTGTTCTTGTTCTGTAGTCTATAGCAATAAAGGCAAGTAATATATTAGCTGTTATACAGATGGAGGACTGGGAGATTAAATATCTTGTCCAGGGTCAAAAAGGAAATGTGTGACAGGCCTGGGACTTGTGAACCTGGAAATGTCGAGTTGAAGGCCTCAGCTGTGGGCTGTATATTTACTCCTGAGTGTTAGCTGACTGCACATTTAACAAAACACTCTAAGGGACACCAGTATGTTATTGCTCCTATTGGAAAATGACTAGACAACCATGCTTCTTCTGACAATTAGCCAAATCTTGCCTGGGCAAACTATTCAGTTTTGATAAATTGTACAAAGTAATTTGAAAAATAGATTGTTTAGTCTTCTGAGTATGCTTACATAGATTCTTCACAGAACAAACGATGTCTCCTTCTTGTAAATATTAATAAATAATGTTTTTTACATTTCGCTTAGGAGCAATCAAACAGGCAAGAAATAACCATGACTGGAAAACCTGAGCTACTAACTCAGTTCAATGCCGTCAGAAGAGTTTCAGTCAACAGTGAGTTCAGGCAGTTAAAAAGGATGGACTAAGTATAGCAGCGATTTTGCCTTATTTGAACTACAGAGCTTCTCTTTTAGCTTAGTAAAAGAAGAAATGCTTTGGCAATCAATGACCTGGGTTGTGGCTCCATTAGTAGTTTGGCCCAATTTTAATTAGATGATGATGTGTGCACTATCGTTTGCTAATAAAGAGTGTAATGATTTTAGATGGATGTTGCTATGAAGCCCCCAAATTTTATGTGTGCACTGTCCAACATTAAGCCTTCTGGTCTTTTCTGGGTCATCTCCACTTCTAGTGGGAATCCTGAAAGGGTGTCCAGGTTTGAATGCAGCAGAGATGCTGAGCGAGGAGCTTTTCTGACTGGTGCTGTGCTGCAGTGGCTTTTGACAGCAGGATACCCAAATTCTCCCTGTAATTAACTGTGTACTGAGGGTCCATTAGAAAGGCGCGTGATGACCCTAGGCCACAGATTTCTGGCTTTACCATGGCCCTGGAAATATCAGGTTAGCCATGAAATAATTTCAGTTTACACCATGTGACTAAAATTGAGGCAAACCTTTTAATACTCTTGAGTAGTGGGGTAGGAGGTCAGAGAAGATAGCATAGATGATGTTTTTCAGAGTGTGATTAATTCTTTTCTCTGTAGCAAAAAAAAAAAAAAAAAAGAGTAAATATTAATCAGAACACTTGAAATTACTAAATTCTTTTTTGTTGTTTCAAAGTCGCTTTCTTCAGTAGTGTAATTGTCTCTTCTTTTGTGCAACAAGTGAGGGAGTTGATAGTTTGATATCAAGTGGGATTCGTACCTTATTTAAGTTTTTTGCTTTTTAACAGAGGTACAATACAGAGGTTTCTGTAGGGAAAAAGAAACCCAAAACCCTCCAGAAAGACAAACTGAGGCAAATCTAACATGCATGAGTTAAAAACTATGGGTCCTCCTCTAAATCTGTGTTCTGAAAATAAAGAGAGTGCATATATGCATATGCATGCTTGTGAATTAAGAAGGTGCTATTTCTTTTCTTAGCAACATCACAGAAATATAGAACAACTCAGGTTGGAGGGAAGCTCATAAGATTGTCTGGTCCAAGCTTTCATGGGAAAGAGAGTTGAGGAGATCATCTAGTACCCTTTCCAATTGCATCTTGAAAACCTCCAGTCATAGGAACTCTACCACATCCCTGAGTAAAAATGCTTTATCAAAAATGCAATAAAATTCATTTTAAAATCCCTGTTTACCAGTAATGTTTCTGAACAAAATGGGGAAGAAAAGTTAAACGCCTAGTGAGAAATTTGGGATATGATTAAGCAAAATGATCCCCACACTAGGGAACAGAGAAGATTTAGTGCAATGTATTATCAGTGCCAGAGGAACTTACCTTCCTCAAGGTATCTTCTTGTTTCCTCTCTCCATGCTTAAGTTTCAATTTATGCTTACTTTACAGAATTTTCTGTCTCTCAGAAAGGCAAAGTGGCCTACTTGTTCCCCTATAATCAGGTTGCACACAGAACTTAACTAGGTGGTTTACCAAGTCCTGCGGGGATTGCTCCTTGTAGACAAAAAAAACCAAACTCAGAGTTAATGCTGTTGGGACTGGCGGCTCTAAACAGCTCATTGTCAGACTGATCTGCTCCTAAAATCCCCAAATGGGTGTGGGAAGCCCCTCCGAGTCTTTAATGATAATGTGGTTTTCCTCTTTCATTAACTTTTGTGTACAAACAGCTATCATGCTCACTGGATACTAAGCACTTTACTGCCCATCTACATCCACGTCAATGCTACTTAAGGCTAATCACACACTAACTACATCTCCCAGTGACAAAGCTGCATCCCCACTCTGTCTGTATTGATCTCCCATCAGTCATTTGTAAGTGACCGTGCTAGACATGGCCCTTGGGCATTTTTCCAATACAAAAGCCACTTAACATTAAAATTGCAGGATCTCTTTTGGCTGTTTTACAAGTCTTTATCAAATGTGTATAAAAACCTACCTTTAATCATAACTACTCTATGAATTTTTTTTCACCTTTGACCATTGACCCCTTTAAGATAACGAGAGCATTTGTGCACCAGGCTGCCCTTCTTCAAGTTTTATTCATTGCCTGAGAGGGCCACTAGAAGCAGTGGCAAAGAGTACTAGAGAGAAAATCCTTTTGCAGCAGTGTTTGTTTCATTTTAACAATAGCAACAATAAAAAGAGTAATTATTTAAGATGGTCATTATTTCAGTCCTTTATATGCCCTTTAAGGGGTCGTGTGCCCATCACTTTACCTCATACGGATGAGCAGGCAGTAGGGCTGCCTTTCTGTTCCCAGTCCTCTGTCATGTACCCTTGTACTTTTTGGCATGAAGACTGTGTTTGTTTTGCACGTCTATGTGAAAAGCCAAACTAGTACAAATCCTTTTACTGTATCACTGCCACATATGAACACTGAATCTATAATTTCAGACACTCTGTGGTTGTTGGATTTTGTTCAGGAGGTTAGATGAGAATTTTAATTCCATAATTCTGCCATCCTTTCTTTTCTGCAGTGTTTCAAGTTCTCCCTAATTTGAGGATACATCTATGGCTTCAGAACAAGTTTAACAAACTGTCTTTTTTTGAAGTTCAATACTCGTCCAACTAAATCAGCTTGTAGCATAGTTTGGCTGTGTTCAAGTAGCAACTATTTTAACAATTGCTCTGGTCACATGCAAGGCTGTTCACACTGGCCCATGGAAATTATTAAAAAATATTTGTGGTGGAAAGCTACACTGTTTGCATACCAGCCCGTAAGGTCTCCTCATTGCTAGAGTTACAACTTGCTTTATTTGTTGGACTTTGAAACTTTAAACATTTCACAGACAAGTCTGACTTTATTCCCATAAGAGGATTCATCAGTGCATTTGAAGGGCCATATGTTGAGTTGACACTATCAACTATAGGCAATATGCCAACAAAGTACTCAGGCAGGCAGCTCTTCCTGAGCTCCATACTATCTATTTTTTGACTATCTATTTTGATTTGTGTCTCATAAAATGCATCAATTACATATATAAGGAGAATTTCTCCACAGGATGTTAATGGAGTAGTGTACAGTAAAAGGTCAAAAGCACTGTGACTGATCCTCTCAGAATAACATCCAGGAAAAGCTTTCCCTAAAACAGACAAAGTATTTATAGCAACGATAGCAAAACACAAATGTCACTTTGGAGTCTATTTGTCTAAATAAATGGCTCTCAGCATTTTTCACTCAGTATGTTACTTCTTAGGACTAAGACCAACCTGTCTGCTCCAAATTTCACACATTTTCTACACGTGACATGTTTGGCTATATGAAAACAGGTCTGATAGGATGTTGGGATAGTACAAAGGAAGCAAGATTAAAATGAACTCACCTAATGTGATGTGTTCAGCTGCTTGTTGCATAATTTTGTGTCTGGCAGTATCACTGCCATACAATGGCGATGTTGTGTTAGTAAATGCCATCATGCCAGTGTCCAAAGACAGAAAAAGTGAGATGTCCTCAGCACTGCTGTCAAACACCAACTGGTGGAAATATGTGTGTTACTTGAATCAGTGTTTCTGTTCCCTTAGCATCCTCAGAGAAACCTGTGCTGAAAAATGATTAAGGTTGTAATCGTGCTGTAGATGGTTCACCTGGTGATGAAAGTAACTCTGTGAGGGGGCATTAACAGCCCCGGATCACATTCCCTGATGTGTTAGGCTGAAGTGTGCCAGTTGAACTGAATCCTGTGCCAAACTTAGCTATTTTGGACAGTAACTTTGCAATTTCATGATGGACAACAAGAAAGTATTTTTTTAAGCCATTACAGCTACAATACATATATTGTACTAGTCCAACTTACAAACAATTATATTTCTTCCATACTTGAATTAAACACATAAATAATAAAATTTAAACTTTGCCTCATCACTTTTCTCTATATTTTCTATGAATTCTTCCAGGTACAAGTCATTTTGTTTAACTGACAAGTCTAGAGTATGTGTAATTATTTAATATTAACCTGTTTAGTTTTCTTCATTTTTAATGCATTATGGGTATTTTCAACTAATAAAAAGTTAATTGCATTATAATAAAATACTATAATAGTACTGAAAACATAAAAGAGAGAGGGGAATCCAGACTAGGAAGATGCCATTGAAAACAAAAGACCAAAACCACTTACACAATATATATGTACATTTGCCCAGAATGCGACAGTGCTCATAACAAGAGCACCAAGGTGTGAAATGCTTTAAAGTCCTCTAATGCAGCCAGCGGCTTTAGAAAGGGTGATTACCACCACAGCTTTTCCATGCCATGGCCTTATTTTTCTAACCAGGCAGGATAACTTTACAGCCTAGTTCAATCTCCATGTCTGTCCAAACTTCAATCTGACTGAACATCCATTAGTGTTACATTTGGTGCCTTTTTTAACATGGGCATTTGTCTCCCAAAGCCAAGACTGACACCAGAAACTGTCTTAATTCATGGCATTAAACTGCTGGAATTCTTAAACACTAGTGCTATGAGCTTGAATTGATCCAGAGCCTAAGGGTAGCCAGTTCCATTTCTCATTAATGAAAAAAAAATTTTAATTATTAACAGTATTTCCTAAGCTTTTCTTTGTAAACCAGAGAAGGTAAGTAACCTAGGTGACCCTTACATGGGTTATAAGCTAATTAATGAGTTTTATAACAAGCTCAGCTATCATCTTTGTGATCTTCTTCATTTGCTGCACATTCACAGGGGTCGATGCTCTAGCTGATGCCAAACCGGAGTAAATTCTTCTGCTCCTCTTCCTTTAAGATGCTAAGGGAGATCTGTCAGCATCTGCTGAATCAGAGAAAGCTTTTCTCAACAAAGAAAATTACTGTCAGGGAGGTTGATTATGGGAATGGAGTCTACCTGGGTATGGCTAAGAGTCTGGACTGCTGAATCTTCATCCACCTGGGAAACTCTAACCATATCAGTTAAGTTACCCCAACCTTCACTGAAATGAACAGATATACACCCAAGTGTGTACCCTGCATCAATGTTTGATTCCTTTGGAGAACAAAAAAAATACCATTTATTGCAAATAAACTTCAAAAGTTATTGTTCAATCAATGTATTCCATTGGAATCTTACTAGGCAACTTACAACATTTATGAAATAATTATATGGTGTTTTAATTTTCATATTTTAGATCCCTCCTTTCAAACATAAATAATTTCTTGCCTTCTTTCTTCCATGGGCTTGTTTTAAACAGATAAACTTTGGATTGCGGTTGTTGCATCTGTAGAATCTTAATGCCTAACCTCAAAAATCTAAATGCTAAATAAAGTCTTTCCCTCCAGAGCTCTAACTATATCCATTTCTCTGTTTTATTTCTGTTGGGTTTTTTCATTCTTCAACAAAAGAATAAGTAGATCCTCATTACCCAGAATCAGTTGAGGCTTGTCTATATAAAGAATATATTGGGTTTTTTGTGAGTCTGTGTGTGTGTGCAGAACTGCATTGCATTAGCATTCCTGAATACAGGCTTTTTAGTGTACTAATCTTGGGAAGGTAAAATCAACATTCAAATGGTAATTATTAAGGAAGTAAATTGATCAATTTGTCCTAAGCTCCATGAAGATGAACTGAGGTCAATCCACTTTGCCTATTAAGATTTTGAAGATATCTGGTTGGATTACTTTCATAGTAAGCGCCTGTTTTCCACTGAGGTTTAAGGAAAGGGAAAAAAAAAAAAAGAAAGAAAATAAAGACGAACTGAGTTTTAATGTCAGACCTTAGGAAAAACAAACTTTTCATGTAAATGCAATTTTCCTGGTCCCAGCAAGCTGTCCGTGTAAATAACCTCTATGTTATTAGCTTTTAGTACTATAGCCCCGTGGTGAAAGTGAAATGGCTGCTAACTAAACAGAGTTGAGCTGTCTTGATTCTACGGCCCTATATATATTTTCTGAATTATTTTTTAAGGCTTGGGAATATGTGGATGAGCAACTACAATCCATATGGAAGAGAGACTGAAAAACTTCGAGGCAAGCATTCAAACAACACTGGCATTTCAAAACAGAGCATAGTGAATTTTTTTGACTCAAATAAAACATTACAAAATTGTTATTGCTAAAATAATAGTCTATGTGTCTTAGAATTATCACATTAAGTATTAGGGTAGAGGCACATATTTCTTGATGGCAAATCACTAGACCACATGAATTCAAATTCCATAAAACAAAACTTTTCTTTCATTTCAGGAAAAGTAGATTTTGTAGAAAGAGAGACAGACAGGCACGGTTGTCGCTGTTGTACCGGGGACGGAGAGAAATGAAGCAGGCAGATTTCAGGAAAAGCAGGAAAGTGGAATTATTTATTAGTATACCAAGTGGTTTATATCCCCTAGCTCGCTTGAATGGCATAAGGTTATTGGTTCCTTGACCATCCACCTCTCAGCATGATTGGCTAGATTCAACAACACCCATTCTAAAACAATTCTTCAGCTAACCATAACAATATTGCAAAACATCTTGCACCTGCAAGATAAAGAAGTTAGTTTACAGAAACCTCTAACTGCTTCTCAGCCAGCATCTGTGCAAAAGTCTTCGCTTTCACACAGACACTGGCAGAGAGCTGGAAAATCTCTCTGCAACCAAGCTTTCAGCATCCACACACGGTGTGTGTCACTAGTGACTCTTTCTAGCTCTTAAGCTTGAAATATCCTCAGTACAGAAATGCTCTTGTGCAGGTCAAGGAGTTGGACTCAATGATCCTTGTAGGTCCCCTCCAACTCAGCATATTCTGTGATTCTCTGATTTTTTCCACTGTCTCACCCCTTTTCTAGAGGTGCTTTCCAGATGGTAAAGATTCCTTAGGTCTTAAGCATTTATTTTGAGAGTATAATAAAAGTATGGTAACTTATCAAGGATTTCCCTGATGATTTTTCTGATGTAAAATACTTCACAAATAAGAAAATTAGTAAGACCAGTACCTCATTTCATATGGTGTTTTTCAGCTCATCATTGTCCTCATGGTTTGAACTGGTGGCTTGAAGATTTATTTCTTGGAGTTCCCAAATTATCTGCCTTGGATTTGATTTCAATATTGAGGTTGTGGAAGCCAAAGAAGACTGGTGGTCACTGCAGAATTTTTCAAGACAGAGTAAGATTCACCATTTAGGAAACTAGTTATCTATGCAGTCACTGAAACACAGAATCACAGAATAAGATGAGTTGGAAGGGACCCACAAGGATCACCAAGTCCAACTCCAGGCCCTGCAAAGGACCATCCCTAAGAGTCACACCAGGTGCCTGAGAGCATTGTCCAAACACTTCTTGAACTCTGTCAGGCTGGTGCTGTGACCACTTCCCTGCAGAGCCTGTTCCAGTGCCCAACCACCCTCTGGGTAAAGAATCTTTTTCTAATGTCCAACCTAAGCCTCCCCTGACACAACTTTAGGCCGTTGTCTCAGGTCCTGTCACAGGGAAGAGATCAGTGTCTGCTACTCATCTTCCCTTCATGAGAAAGTTGTAGACTGCAATGAGGTCTCCCCCTCAGTCTCCTCTTCTCCAGGCTGAACAGACCAAGTGACCTCAGCTGCTCCTCATATGGCTTCCCCTCTAGACCTTTCGCCATCCTTGTTGCCCTCCTTTGTAGGCTCTCTAATGGCTTAATGTCTTTCTTATATTTTGGTGCCCAAAACTGCCCCCAATATTCAAGGTGAGGCTACCCCAGTGCAGAGCAGAGCAGAGCAGGACAATCCCCTCCCTTGCCTGGCTGACGATGCTGTGCCCAATGCCCCGCCAGGGCACGGTTGGCCCTCCTGGCTGCCAGGAACTGCTGACTCAGATTCAACTTGCCATCAGCCAGGACCCCCAGGTCCCTTTCTGCAGCACTGCTTTCCAGCATGTCATTCCGCAGTCTGTACATCTAGGGTTGATGTGTTCCAGGTGCAGATTCCTGCACTTGCCTTTTTTGAATTTATTATTGTTGGTGATTGCCCAGGCCTCTAATTTTTTGAGGTCTCTTGCCGGGCCTCCCAGCCTTAGAGGCAGTCAACAGCTCTTCACAACTGTCTGTAAACTTGCTTTGTATCCAACCCAGTACTGAACTTGCATTGTAGTGGAGAAGCAGATGGACTCGGAATCCTGCAGGGTAATTATTCAAAGGACTATTAGTCAAGGTTCTGTTAAAGTTGCGGGCTGGAAGTAGGTCACTGCACACAGCAGGAGGAAGGTTCCTCCCCCTCCTCAGAATTTGGTAAGTGGGACTGGTACCTTCTACAACAGGTCTGAGGATCTGGAACTAGAAGGCCACACAACAGATGAGGTGGGAGAAGGTCCTTCTGGGACAGCTGGGCCTCCCAAAACAACACCACCTGTACCCTGCATCAAGACCTCCTCTGTTAACAGGAGAAGAAGGATAGTTGTATTAGCAGACTCCCTTCTAAGGGGAGCACAGGCCCTGATATGCAGACTGGACCCAACTCCCAGAGAAGTTTGCTGCCTCCCAGGGGCTCAGAGAAGTGACATTAACAGAAAACTTTCTAGTTTAGTAAGGCCCTCTATTCTAGTAAGGCCCTCTGATTACTACCCACTATTGGTTGTTAAAACTGGCAGGGAAGAAATAACAAAGAGAAGGCTAAGGGCAATCAAAAGAGGCTTTGGGGCCCTGGGACATTTGGGAGAAGGATCAGGAGCCCAGATAGTGATTTTCTTGATTCTTCTAGTAACAAGGAATAATATATAGTAATAGGCAGATCCATCAGGTCAATGTGTGGCTTCAAAGTTTGTCTCAGCAGAAACATTGGTCTTCTACCAATTTCTAGTCTCATTTATGGCAAGAATGAAAACCAGTGATGTTAAAGGCACTCCTGTTATGGCAGTGACATTCTCTTGTCTCATCAAAAGTCTCGTGAAGCTGCATCTTGAAAAGTTTTGCAAGCTGAAAGAGGTGAGAAGCTACACACAAGTAGCTTCAGTCACTGGGTCTTTAAAAATCAACATTTTTATTGATTTCCATGCAAGATTTCTTGTCTGTATACAATCTGCAGGACAATACATTCAACACAAGAGCAGAGTCCTGTTACCATGTATGCAGTTTCCAGCTACTTTGGGAAAGAAACACAGGTGCATGAGCATGGTAAGAGCTGGAGTGCAGTGTAATCTCTGGGCACCGGCGGGGCTTGGACTCTGAAATACTCCTGCTCTACTGTGAGTATACTGTCCTTGTGCTTCATGAAAATTCAGAAATCTTTTGAGATGTGTAGTTTATAATCATAAGGCCAGATGAATTTATAACTTCCTTTCACAGATCAATGAGGGGAGTTAATTATTTTATTTTGGAAATGCACGTTTTTCATTGAGTGCATTTTTTTTTTCCTGCAAGGCATTAAGAATGCACTTTTTTTCCTAGCTATTTATAATGAATATAAGGAAAAGATATGGCGATTCTTCCATGGTAAAAGAGAGTAGAGACCCTCAGTTTTAATGTGAATTTTATGGCTTTTTTGAGTTTATCTTTGCAGTATAATCCTAGTATTTGTCTGTCTTTCATTTCTTTCCTTTCCATGAGCTCAAGATATATGCTCAAGTTTTAAAGCAACTGTCCATCTGAAGAAAGACGAGTAGAAAGGAAAATTTTGTGCTATTATAAGGATCCATCATAATGGCAATATTTCCATGGCAATTTATAGCTGTAACTTCTGACCTTCTTCAGATGTTTTATAAGACATTAGGATATGTGGTGTATAGAGACAGTAGGAACAGGTATTCTTATGACCCCTCTGGACTACACATGTACTGGATGCTTGTGACTGTAGGGGACTAATTTAAAAGTCTGACACAGTCTTCCCTAAATCTAGGTCCCAAACCGACTTTTCAGTATTTTTTATTTTTGGTGAGTAGAGCAGTACATCAAATATTTATGTACAGTTGATTAATCACTGGAGTAGTGTTTGGAGATTGTCTTTAGACAGTTTAGTTGTAGATTTGAATGTCAGCATTATCATATGTGAATCCCCATCTTGCATAGTGATGGCCTCAAGGAAAGTAACAGAACTTATGGCACAATCAGTTGTGTACCTTTTATTTGTGAAACAGATGTTTTCATACAAAATCCAATCAAAGATTCTCAAGGAAACAAAAATTTTGGTGCTCCAGTGATGAGGAACTATGGTATAGAGAGGAGGAAAAACAGAGCAAAAGCAGGGACCCAGGCAGAGCATTCACGTGCATGTGTGCAGGGAGCTATGAACTCGAACAAGATATGATTTGGAAAAGGTTACTGAATCTCTGAATCCATCTTCCTGCCAGGACAGTATATTCCCTAGTGTAATTCCCTGTGGAGGGAGAGACAGAATAGAGAACAGAAGGACAAGAACAGCTATGTCATTCCTAGTTACCATTCATAAAAATCCACAAACTTAACATTAAAATTTAAGAAATAAGGCTTAAGGTACTAGAATACTTGAAGTTTGAATGAGCTGAGTTCCCTTTCCTGTGTCCTGCCTATGTGGCTGTTGAATGGCAGGGGTGTATTTGGACATGAGAGGACTTCCAATGAGAAAATTCTGACTGTTATGAACAGCAAGGATCATCCAGATTGTGAAGATAGACCTGAACCACCTCATGCTTATTTGTCTTAGAAACATAGAATCACAGAATGGTTTGGGTTAGAAGGGACCTCAAAGTTCCTCTAGTTCCAAACCCCTGCCATGGGCAGGGACACCTGCCATGGACTAGGTTGTTCAAAGCCCCATCCAGCCTGGCTTTGAACACTTTCAGAGATGGAGCATACACAGCCTCTCTGGGCATCATGGGCCAGTGCCTTACCACCCTCACTGTAAAGAATTTCTTCCTAATATCTAATCTAAACCTACTCTCTTTCAATAAAGCCATTACCCCTTGTCCTATCACTACTTGCCCTTGTGAAATCTTCCTCTCCAGCTTGTCCTATGGGTATGAGAGAAGATTACTTTAATGGGAAATGTGATTATCAACTACAAAGAGGATTAGGCACAGCTCCCGTTACAACAGACAGAAAATTTCACAAAGTAATTTGCAAATTGTGAAAACAATATTTGGAACAATTCTTTGGTTGGAGGACTATCCATTATGAGGAGATGACATGTAAAATGGTATTGACCAGAAAACTGCTCAGGAATAGACTGTATCATCTTTTCAGTTCAAAAGCTCTTATCTTTTGTAAAAGATTATTTATAAAAGCTACAGGAGTTCCTTTGGGTTCTGCCTTTCTCTATTTCTTGTCTAACTTATATTACTAAATTTGGGAAAGGATATTTTGTATTCTCTGGGAATGATAAGGGCAATCAAGTGATACATGGGCAAATATGGAGAACAGTGGATGTGGGAAAGGGAGGATGGAGTTCAGTCTCTTTTTGAAACATCTCTGTATTCTACCTGGGATACTTTAATAGCTATGAAATCATGTAAATTCTTTCTTACATTTGTAGTCTTTTTAGGCTATGAATACATCTGGTGAAAATTTTACTTCTATAATCATATTCTAAATATCAGCAAAAAAACCCAGTTTTCCTGAATTTTAAAATGTGTTTATAAAGGACCATTTCTTTTGTATGTGCAGGCAAACTATCAATAACAGGCTATAAGGTTTTGTCTTTTTGCTGAACCTCTGGCAACTTATTGTACACCTTGGAAATCTCCCTAATCAGTTTGCGGGAACACTGAAAGGTACTACAATGTATGGTTTCCAAATTTTCCCAGACGAGCACAGGAGAAATAAAAGGCCCGTTTGTCCACATCATTAAACCACCTTGCAGTCTGGTGCAATTGGCAGACTCTTCTCCAGAGCGATTCAGAACAAAACCTGCATGGGTTTTTCTAGGTCAGATTGGAAGTAGGCTGGCAGAGCTGTGTCAGGCAACTTCTTCTGTGTCTTCCTGAATGCTGGGGTCCAATCGTGAGATGTTCTCAGCAGTCTGAGTCCCACAAAAGACAAACTTATGACTAATCACTTTTCAGGAATATTATATTCCCTTGCAAATCTGTATGTTTAAAAGCAGTCAAATGTGCACTATGAGTTTTGCACTTACATTACTTTCTTTACTGTCTTCTATTCTTATTGACATTGTATGACTTTGTTAATAACATAGTCTTGCGGTTGCCTCTGACTTTTTTTGAAAGTGAAGAAAACATATTTTATATTGCCAGAGCACTTGAGCTCAGCAGAATTCTATGAAGGAATTTTTTTAATGGGAAACATATAATACAAGACAAGTCCTCCCTTTAATAATATTGATATTCCTCTTGTGCAGCCCCAAGCCCATTTGTATAATGTTGGTTTTGCATTACCTTGCTTGCTGTTTTTATTATCCATAGAATACAAATTAACCTCTTATGTTGTGGAAAGGCTTGGCAAACATAGCCAAGACTGGGACAATAGGGTGCAGAAAGTGTCTCTACTCCAAAGAACTTGGAATAGACATTTTTTTTTTTTACTCTTTGAAGACCTTTCCTATTTTACCCTTTGGTGGTTTAGGCAAAGTCACCAAACAGAAGTAGGTCAAAGTAGGTCTAGATTTCGTGGTTCCTGATGCTAAGGATCCTGTTTGATTACTTAAATCATAAACACCAGTTATATTGAAAGAATAGATTTAGCTTCAGCATTATTTGTAAAATAAAGCCCTGCAAGAATGAAAAGGGCTTTTAAGACAGAATTTCAAACTGAAGAGCATGATTTCTTCCATGAACCTTTATGTTAGATTCCATAAGTTTTGTGAGATTTCAGTAAGTTTTATTCTTATGGGAAAGGGGAAGAAGCAAGACAAAGTCACTAATTAAACCCCTCCAAAGCATAACAATTGTCCTTAGTCCTAGTTTGAGTCCAGTGAAAAATGTCTGTTTTATGGTTTTAAGTGGAAACTTTTGAAGGGCAACCATGAAAATGCATGTCCATGTGTGAAACTACTGTTCAAAGCAGGAGCCATGCTTGTGGGTCCGTGCCATGTCAGCTGCCATGGGCAACAGGGTGCCAAGAAAAGTCCTTGTTGTGTAGCAGACCCCAGGCAGAGAGGCTTGCCCAGGTCTTGTGGGGCACACCTGGCCCTATGCTGCCTGGCAGCACATGAAAGCATGGCATTGTTAGAGCTACCCAAGGCTTCCTCTCAGGTTCCAACCCAGACTCCAGTCCTTCCTAGAGCAGAAGGCCAGCACTGCTCCCCTTGTGCAGACAGGCATGTCTTGATTCGCTTTCCTGATGAGGACTTTGGCTTCAAAGCAACAACAAGGGTGTTGAAAAACAACCTCAGTGGGGAACACCCGGTGTATGGCCACCTTTGCTATATTTTCAAAAGATTCCTTATACTGTATTTTCTATGCTAAACAGTTTTGTCCTCACTAAACAGCTGGTTCTGCCCAAGTTCACATAGGAGGGCGAACAACTTTCACTTCGGCTCCTTGCCTTAGTGGCAATGAAGCATATAAGAAAAGCTGGAAAAAAGTGCTGAACCCCCAGACACAACATATTGAGGTACATGTGCAACAAGACACTAGGCATGCATACAACGAATCAGTTCCTTACATGTCTTCCTTGAGCGGGGGTACTGTGGGCTTACTGTGTTCTTTTCCAAGGATGAAAAATGCCTGTGTGCTAATTCTACCTACTCTTCATTAATACTGTGACACGCAATAGAAATGGAAGGAACAAATCAAATATACCCGCTTCTTTCCAAACCAACCCTATACAGCTATTTGAAATGCTTATATATATATTTTTGTGTGCTCATTTGTTTGTATATATTCATGCTCATGTGTCTTTAGAAATCCTGTAGAATGATAGACTTTTTCTTTAAAAAACTCACTTGTAGGCTTGTACTTAATTTATCAGGTTCCTGTATTACTGTGACTTTTTTCTTACAAAACCTCATAGCTTATAAATTACCATAAGATTAAACCAGATATTGCTAATGTATTTTAAACAGTTGTTAAATTGCCAAAGTTGGTTGATCCCTTCCTTGAAATTTGCTGATCCTAACTTTAAATGACTCCTAGGTTATTATTTATATCTTTTAAATCTTTTATAGCCGTACACGGGTGCTTTTATGAAACCTGGCGTAACGTGTTCTAAGAACAAAAGCATATTTATGTAAGTAGCACTGGGAGCTGAGTTGGCAGGTGTTTGCCACAAAGTCTTAACCCCTAAGCATTAACAGTAGGCATCAAGTGCATCCTCAAAAGATTGTGAGAGTCTCTTTTTCTACAGAGAAACTGTTCAGCCTGAAAATGTATTTAACTGGAAAGAATGGCGGGGCTTGTGCTATCATCAAGCTTGTGGGCTACAGAAAGAAATGAGGATTTAGGAATAACATTTGCAACAAATACCATAAAGAGAAAATCAAGGCAGTTGTGGTGGCCAGTGCTTCTCAGAGCAATTGCAACCTTATACAGCTCATGAGAGAGCCAGGCAGAATTGCTCTTGTGAAGAAAGCAGTCTCAGATGTGTAAAGGAGCAGGCAAGGCCATAGTCTCTCCTCTTGCACAAACCAGACAGGAAAACTGCCCAGCTGGAGGAGATCCAGAGCTGTCCTACATGAAGAGGGGTAGCAGAGGGATAAAAGCCTGTAAAAACAAACGGACTCTGTTGAGAGCAAGGCTCACTCAGCTTGAGTTAAGGTGGTGAAATCTCACACAGAACTCCAAAATTTCCCTTGGCTTCTGCTAAAGACAATGCTTTGCATGGATCTGCTGCAGAAGGTCAGCAAGGAATAAGAGTTACTGAGAGTAGGTTAAGATGTGGCTGGAAACTTCCTTTCAGCTCGTATGCACAAAACGTCTTGGGTCGTTTAGCTTCTTCTATATGGGAGCAGAATCCATGGTTCAACATGCTCGTCAAAGCTTACCAGCAAGTCCTTTCAAGAAAAATACTTTCATTGAAACATGTCATTTCACTGAAGACGCACTTTGGAGACAGAAAGTATAGCCAATTCAAGAAGATTTTGTTAGGAAAAGTTTTCTGGCTCCAGAACTTCATTTTAGAGAAGCCAACGCCCCCATGAGCCCCATGATCTGATGTTCATAGGCTACACCAGTGAAGTGAGAGTCCTTGCTCTCAGTGAATGAAATCAGGGTATAATCACCTTCTCTGACTCAGAGGACAGCCTCAGGCCTCAATGCTCAGCTCTGGAGGGAAACGGTTGCTGAGAATTTGCTGTGACACTTCCTTGGAGAAGGTAGGTGGCATTGCATTGACTCTGCAGTATGGCAAGGGAGACTATGGGCTGGAGTCAGCACAGTCACTTCTCAGCTGAACGCTGCAGCTGGGGAGTGTGGAGGTGTTAAGAAGTCTTTTTTTATTTCGTTGTTGTGCTGTGGTTGGTTTTTTTTGGTTTGGTTTGTGTGGGTTTTTTTTTTTTTTGCTTATTATGTTTTTTTATATTTTTGAAGAAAAACTTCAGAGTTTTTTAAGAGAGGTGGAAATTTTCCTATTCAGTTCTTATGGTTACTTTCTAGTAAGTGGTAATGTGGTATGTTAAGGGACTGAATAAAGAGTTCACATATGTATGAGATGTGTTAGTGTTTTTCTCTGAAAATGGGACTTACCTTCCAGTGTGTTGATAGAGGCTTCTCAAAAGGGCTTTATTAGGCTTTAATTGCATGGAACTGGCATGGAATCGTGGTTCTCCACAAGCCACTTATCTCATACTTTTCCTGCAGGTCTCTTCACTGATGGCATACAGAATTCCCAAGAATCCCGCGCTGTTCTGTGACTAACATATTCTCAGTGAAAAGTTCTATTTAGAGCTTATTCGAATTTTTTTTTCTGTGAGGAAAATTGTTAGTTAATATCCACTGCAATTATACCAAGAAAAATACTTATTAAAAGCCTTCCTTGTAGTTCCAGGTTTCAGTCACATACTTTTTTTTTCATATCTCTGCCATCATTCACATATTAAATATCACCCATACCAAGAAAAGATGTGAAAGAACTGCTTTTTATGGCTATGATTTTTACTGCAGTAAAAATTCCTGCATGTATAATTTTGTTAGCTTTCATGAGAGTATTCAGGCAGATAACTTCATACAGAATCTTGCATGCAGTCGTGGTATCCCATGTTGAAGAAAAAAATGAGTATAGATTTCAGAGGATGGCTACTGGGATGGTTGGGAGCATGAAAAGCATGTGAAATGAGAGAAAGCTAGAAGAGCTTGGTTTGCTTGGCCTTCACATAGAGATCAAGAAACTAAATTGTTTCCTGGGCGAATGAGGAAGGAAGACAAACACCAATATGGAAGATAAGCTGTTTGAGTTGAAGGATGATATCAGTGTGCAAAGAGATGAAAAGGAATGGGAAGAAATTGAGCCTGGAAACTGAAGGAGAAGTCCTTGTCTTGTGAAAGACTATTCTACTCTGAATGCTGGGAACAGTGCTGTACATTTAGAATGAGCCTTTTAGAGTGAGGGGCTTCTCCTTACTTTAAGGGGCTCCCTTGCGAGTGCTCTGGTGAGCCAGTGACAGACCTAGACATATGTTGTGGGTTGACCCTGGTGGGCAAGTCAGCCCCACACAGCTGCTTGTTCACATCACATCCCAGTGGGCTGGAGGTTGGGAACAGAAGAGTACAAGTGTGAAAATTTGTGAGGTGAGTTGATTTGACAGTTTAAGTTTAAAAAAAAAAAAGAGAAAAGGAGAAAACCAAGAAAAACAAGGGATGCAAACCCACCCACAATTGTTCTCTGCCAGCTGACTGATGCCCAGGCAGTTTCTGAGCAATTGCAGCCCTGGAAAACTTCTTCCCCAGCTTTTATTGCTGAGCACAAGGCTGTATGGCATGGGGTGTCCCTTTGGTCAGCAGGGGAACCGTCTCCCAACTTCTTGTGCACTCTCAGAAGCCTATTCTCTGGTGAGGTGGCATGAGAAGCAGAAAAGGCCTTGACAGAGTAAGCACTGCTCAGCCGTAGCTAATACATGTTAGTGTTACTGTGTTATCTAATCTTTTTTCACCATAAATACAAAAGAAGCACCATGCCAGCTAGTATGAAGAAAATTATCTTTATCCCAGAGAAAACCAGTACATTATGGATGAATGGTTTCAAAAGACAGGCCTCTCTTATATTATCTAGGTTCTAGGAAGATAATGACTTGAACTGGCCACGTGAAACCTGCAGTTACCAGCACTTACTACTGGTATGTCATAGAGTTTCAGGTGGTTCCTACCATGGCAGCTGGTGTCCAGTTAAGTATCTTAACAGTTTCAACTGCACTATGCAAAGGCAATGGAGCTACATTTATTTTAAAACAAAACTTCCCATTGAGATCAATGGAAAATTGTGATTAAAACTGATGACACAATAAATAAATTTGCTCTCTAGAGCAGCCTAAACAGAGACAAGAGTAGGCTAACTGTGGGTTTGTTCCAGTCTCTCTTCCAGTGGTGCTGCTAATACAAAAGAAAGATCTTCTGATTGGATGGCAAAATGCTCCTTATTAAAAATTCAAAAATTGTTTGCTTCACAACTACACTCCAGAAACCTGTGTATCTCCTGTTTGAACTCACAAGCATATGGGATTGCCTTCAGTCTGAGGTTTGCTTTCCCTCCTTTACCCAAAATCCACCAGATTTGATATGTCTGTCACTTCATCCTCTTCTTGAGCATCTTTCGTAAAGGCAATTCTTTCTAGTGTTGTGTGAGGAGCACTGGTTTTCTCACCCCAAAGATTTTGACTTGATGTGTGACAACCTCAGAGAGAATCAAGCGGAAAGAGTTTCTCCCAAATCTTACCACAGTTTTATTATTCCAGAGGAGAATGGAAAGCACAAAGTGTGCACCTTTGCCAGGTTGGGACTGGCTGCTGGTGAAGCCAGTGTAGCGATGCCAATGAGGCCTTTCACTTCCAGGAGCGCTCTACTTTCCATTTATACCTGTAGATATTCTCATCTTCAAATCCCAGACTTCTCCCACCTTCCACCCCCAGAAATTTAGCAAAGCGCATTTATTGTCTCAGGAATATTGTAGATATTTAGCAGATAATTTAATTCTCTGAGAAAGGCATTGAATGCTGCAGCAAAGAGGCTGGACTCTCACTGCAGGCAGAAAGGCTCCACTTATTTTCCTGGCTCTTCAGATTTACTACTAACACACTGGCAGACAGTAGTAGTGGATATGATGATGTAGTGTTGGAAATAATCCTGGGTTTTAGTAATACCTACACACTGCCAGACAATTATGTCCAAAGAGCCCAGATTTTCTAGAAGTGCTGTCCCACCCCCCCTTCTGTTGGAAACTCTGATTTCCTCTTTGCCCTTCTTCCCTCGCTGTCAGCCTTATCACGTCTCTTGTGGCCAGATCAAGGAGGTTTAAATATAGATTCAAAACATTTCTGAGGGAGGAGCAACTCTGGCAAGGCTTTGTGGCTTGACTGATCTCACTAAACTACTGCTGACTATTCAGGATCTCTTCCAGTACTAACTGGCCCTTCTTTAAACTTGCCAGTGATTTAGAAATTTAGAAATAAAGCAGTAAACAGATGCAATGAAGCTTGAGTTTTTTCTGTGCTGGAAAAAACCTCTTCCCCCCTTTCTTATTCTATCCCTTGCAACTCAGCACTGTCTGGGCTTACTTAGTGAACAAAAAATGTGCTTTTCTAGACTAGTAGGCTTGGTCCTAACCAGTCACAGCACATGGTACACCTTCAGGGATATGTGGGAGATTTGGTTTCAAGCAAAGGCAAAAAGCAGAGTACTCTTTAAATCTGTAGTAGAAGTGGATTAGATGACTCTATCCCTCCTTTCCTTTTTCTAAAATTGCCTTGAGGTTTTTTTTTTTCCTTTGGAACAATCATAGCACTAGAGATGTGAGGAGGTATTTCTAATGGCTTGAGCTTCTACCATGACCTAGAGTGGTTTTATCCCTCTGTGATTACTTAGACAAATGAAACAGTCCTGAGCTGTAGCATGGCTGTGAGGACCTGGTAGAATTATTAGTGTAGTTGCTGAAATCTGGGGGAAAATCAGAACCTGGTGTGATTTCCTGAAGTGTTCACACATGGCCAGCTCCTCTCCTGTGTGAAGCACTAGCACCAGTCCTGTGTAACCACTTCAATCACTTTTATATCCTCAAAATGAGCTTAAGCACTTCTTAGGCCTTGTCCCTGGCCTCATGTTCAAGAGTGGATTTCACTCCTTGGCAGTTTCAAGTAACTTGAGCAAGTTTTAGCAAATCAATAAATTATAAATTCTGCTTTCTTCAGAGAATGGGCTGCAGCAGATCTTGTAGATGGACACCATTGTGTAAGAGCAGGCCTTGACTACACCATACAATGGCTAAAATCATATTCATTTTGGTAGTATTTGGTAGGAGACAAAAAACAGCAGCCAGACTGCTATAAATAATAGTATATATATATATATCTATATCTATCTATCTATCTATATATATATATATAAAAAACATAAGTAACAAAAAAAGCAGACCTAAGAGCTGAGGCAAAATACATTAGACTTCTGAAATAGGAAAGTTCAATACTGTGGTTGTCATTACCACGAGACACTTTTGCCCATGAAAGCAGAAAGTAGTGTGTATAGGTAATTGTGTAATATTCTAAGATGCATATAGCTCTGTAATATGGAGAAATATAGAAGTAGTTTTAAAAGACTGATTGTCTTTGAAGTGTATGAAAATAATGTTAAGAATTTCTTAAAACCCTTTATGGGGTCAGTTATCTTTGGGAATAACTGAAAGTCCATTAGTGACTACATGCTATACATTGCATTAAATCAGCTCTCTTCTTCTCTAAAATTTTCCTCATTGGGTGTTTTTAGGGTGAAATTCATCCCTAGGCAAAGTATACGTATGCGATGTTGAGTCTACCATTTATTGTAACATCCATTACTCAATACGAAGAGCTGTGCATATGGCCTTGAAAACTATCTACAGTGCACTGAATTTTCCTTTTGCATACTGATCCAAGGTGAATGACTGTGTCTCATCAACATTTTATTCCTCAGTTCTTTATTAATAACAAATGAGGGACTCATGAATCCATTCAATTAATTAATTTCTTCTTGGTCTCCTTTTCTTGCTTAACAGGTTGATCTGTCTCCAAAATGCACATTTTCTGCATTCCCATTGGACTAATGACATTTAGATAATTTTTTTACTTTGGAATGTAGCCATCCAACTTAAAAGTAAAAAGGGACATTGTACATATGAAGACAGTGCTAATGCCATTCCCTGCCAGTAAGCCCTGCTGCTGTGAAAATGAGCAAGGTAGGGATCAGCCTTCCTTTGAGGTTATTAGACCAGGCATATCACTGACACGCGTGAAGACGCTTCCCTTCAGCTATCTTGACTTGTATAGAACTTTATTTAGGTTTTGATTCAAATAACCATTTTTTTCCAACCAATTTAGGGGTTATAATATCTGCTATTGACCTTCTATTACAACCTGTGAACCATCCTGTTTAATGTGAAATTACATCATGTAAGAAATTTCTTTTTGTCCATTATCTTGGTCACTGACTTGACAGGCCTCTCAGAGAGTCATGGGAGTATAAATCAGAGATGGGACTAAGAAGTGGGGAACTCGGGAGTAATAGGCATGACACTAACACGGTGATTCCTTCTGTTCCTAAGGCCACAGCAAGAGTGCAATGAAGAATGGACATTAGGTGTTTCTTCCTGGCACTGTGTCAAGTGCAGAATATTTTATGCAAATGAAATATCCTGTTCCGAGAAATAATAGATCTGTAGTGATTTCATTCCCATGTTAGAGCAAGGTTTACATTGAAAAGATGGGTTGGCCATAACTATGACTACTTGTTGAGTACAAGAAGAATATCAAGAAGAAATTAATTGTGTGGCATTAGCTAATAGGAAGCAACACACATACAAAAGGGAGGTCACAGATAAACATTTTCATTGATCATAATTGATTATTGTGATTTGCTTAACTGGACTTGGACATTATGGGAGAAAGTGAATGTCAGAGTGGGGAAGGTGGAAGTCAAGGTTGAAGGATATACCATACCTTGCATGTGTTATGCCTTATCCTGGGTAATGTCTCAGGCCAGCAACAGGGTTCCTCCCTTATAACAGAAAGCACAGCAAATCATTGCAAAAGTGGGTGAAGGTAAAACCAGTGCCAGGAAATAGGATTCTGAATGAAAGATGAGGAGTATAGCGTCACAGCGAATCCCTTGGAAAGTTAAGGGTCTTTATGCAGTGAGATGCAGTTCAGTCAGTCCTTGGATATCTCTGTGAGAAACTGGGTACACTTAGCCTATTTCAGGTGTTTTGAGGTACATTTTTTCAGATATTGCTTTTGGGGTGGAATCCTATGCTTTTTTCCTTTCTTGATTTGGAGTTCAGTTGCCAGTTATTTACCATGTTGTGTGTGCAGGTGTGATGCAAGTACTGCTTTCACCTGTTTTCATGAATGAGCTTTTCAGTACAGTCCTTAGGCCAAAGTAGGAATTAGGAAGTTCAAAAGAAGAATGAAGGGAGGATTTTGCAAAAATCCATCTGAGTATCCTCATCTATTCCTAAGCTTTGCTACAGGCCAAATCATATGAGACTTCCTCCTAAAATTAGAGAAAACCATCAAGCCACTGTTGCTTTCCTCTTTGACTTTTCTGCAGCTTTGCTTAGCACTCTTCTTGATGCATCCATGTCCCATGTGAGGTGCTGTGCTTGAAGCATGATCTGTGTTTTCATCGACACAACAAAGCAACGCAGGAGTGTCAGGGGGTCACCACTTTATCAGGTGGTATAAGCAGTGACAACAAAATTTCTACTGTTGACCCTCATGGCAGCACAGTTTGTTTTTAGTAGAATAAATAGCACTGCAGAGAGACTTAGTAAAACTGGTCTACAGACCTTCAGCCAGTCAGTGCTTTGTTCCCTATTGGAATCATATATAAATTAGCATATAAGTACCAACAGACTATTACATTGTTGTCAAATCCTGCTTTGAATGGAGTAGAAGAACTCCACTTCTAGTGGGAACAGCTCTGTTCTTTCATTTGAAAGGAAATTGGATTTGGGAAGGTTGCTTTCTTGTATTTTTCCTTACCCTTTGAACCCTGCTGTTAACTGTTCTTATATTCTTTTCCTTAGCAAAGGAAAGTTAGTTGAATTGTCAAAGATGGCTTGTTTCCCTTCCCTCCCCCATTGCTGATGTGGTTGATTCCAGTTGCTCTTCCAGCACTGACCTACCTGTTCACAGGTACATCCACCTCATGTCAGAGAGTGATTCAGCTGCCTGACTGAACTGAATTCCTTCACTCTTCCTTGTTAGTTTAGCATACAGTCTTAGAAATCCAGTGCATAAATCACATTTTGGATACAAATCAAAACATATGATTAATACCTAGACATTTATGGCCATATAATGTTGCACCACAGTTAACAAGTAACATTTGGCTATGGGGTCTGTGCACCTGCTAAGCAGTAATGTGCTGCTAATGTTTTAATGAAGCATCCCAGGGAAAAAAATACCTCTCTAAGCCAGAGGTAAAGCTTGTGCTCCTGGAACGCACACATGTGGATACGAGAGTTGGCTGACTGGGAATACAGCCATTTGTTTTCCCAAATTACAAATAATAATTAATAAATAAAATGTTTTCTCATGGCTGTAAGCAGGGAGTTGGGAGAATCACTTAGCAAAAAACCTGATATTTAAGCCGTGATTTGTTGAGAGTATTTGCACATTATTCTAGAACAGTGGTCCCAGGAGGAGCAATACTGAGCAACTTGCATGTTGTGGGCAGGTTTGCTCTCTCTGTTGGCCTTGGTTTTAAGTTTTTAATTTACTATATCAAGAGGCAATATCAGAAAGTCTTGTGGGCAACATGTTGCACATGAAGCAAAGATTGGGAACTGTGGCTTTCTAGTGATGTACCAATTTCATTGATATTATGACATAGCTTTTGCAGACTGAAAGTGGGAAAAAAGCAGAGGCTATTTTGCTGGGAGATGAAAAAGCAATCTGCCATCTTGATTTGGTGCCGTCTGGACTAAAGTATGTTCTTTAGCATTATGATGGTAAATTCCAGGGATGGTACCTAGCACAGATGGTTTAGCACTGTTTCGGAAGTAATGGTTCTCAACAAGAAGTAGAGATGGGCCAATGTCTTCCTTCATTTTTGCAGAAAAACTTCAAAAATCATCCCTGCAAGAACTACCACAAGGATGCCTCCAGGAAAAACGTCTCTCAAATATTTGTATTGGTGTGTCTGCTTCTTGGAGGCATTCATCTAACCTGTGATATGGTTGGTAACAGCGGTTAGTGGTAAGTGGTTGAGCAGAAGGTCCCTAGAACCTTGTGTGGTGATTACATCATCTCGTACCATTTTTGTGGATACAGGTGTTTTCTACCTGTCACTTAATGTAGATGTTTGATATTGGGAGGGTGTTTTACTCCTCACAATGACACAAAGATTAGTGAAAGAGGTGTAAAAATTGGTTTTAGAGAAACTTAAATATTTATGTTGTTATTCTTGCTGCATTTTTCTCCGTATCATACAGCTCTGATCTGGCAATTACAAACAAGAGTTTTGGAAGTCTTTCCTGACCTGATCCTAGCTAAAAGAAAAATAAATAAATAAATAAAATTTTGTAAGATTTTAATGTGATAATTGCTGAGATTTGTCAAAATTACCTTTTTTCCCTTCACAGACTGTTTCTTGCTTTGATGAATCATCGTTTTACAGAGGGAAATTTTTTTTAGTAGATGATTCTTCAATTAATTTTTTTACTTATGATCTTCCTTGAAAACATCCTCTCCCTTTGCTTTTCTGTTCCCATGGTTGAGAATAGTTCGTTGTGTATTCTCTGAAAGCTGTCCAGATTTTCTCTAAGTTAATCAGATGGTGTGTTGTGAGACTGCCTTTAGGCACTCAACTGTTGCTAGTCTGGAACAGGATTGGATTTCCTAACTCAGCTTCTTGAAAACCAGATTTTCCCTTAGCTTTTTATTCAAGCAGTAGAAAAGGAATCCAAAGGACTTTTTTATGAAAAGCCTTTTCAGATTAAAATAAAACTGCTTTGATTAAGAAAATATTGGCTGCCTTTGCAAGTGAATGTGAGTGAAAGAATTTGAGAGTGCATCTGTACTGTGGAGTTAATTGCAAGCTCTAACTCAAGTATTGTTTCTAATTGTCTCCCAATCACCTACAAAGTATCTAGCTTGGAAGTGTTGGAGAGCTTCTAACTGAGCAAGCTGCCTCAGTGTCTGCTATAAGCTAGGGCTCAGATGTTGTCTTCATGTGATGTTGTAGTCAACCCACGCTGCAGAAAAGAATGAAGTCAAAGCATGAAATTATTGAAATCCACCAGAACCTTCTCACAGTTGTCCCATGTATCAAGGAGGATGCAAAGATCCTCCTGCTATTTATGGGGGAAAGTCGTTGAAGCTTCAGTTCTGCAGCACAGAGAGCAGTGGAGGTGCCAGACATCTCAGAGAACTGGAGGGCATGAGGGGAATTACCTCATTGGTCTGGCCTCCTAAAAACACCCTTAAATTTCACTCAGTCTCTGATACTGGGTAAAAGGGAGCAGCAACAAGATGTCCCAGTGCTCTGTTGAGCCGTAGTTGTGATTTCTGCTCTGTGGGACATTTGGACCCCTGTAATTGACATCCACTATAACTGCATTGCTCAAAAATGTGCCTCAGGGCTATCCCAGCAGTTTTCCTCTTTAGCTGTGCTCTGAATTCCCTGACGGTAGGCAAGGACTGGAGACTTTTCATGCAGATCTAAACAACTAAATGGAATAGGATACATTGGAGAACTTGGTCTCCTGTTTTGGCAGAGGGCTACAGAGGAAGCATTTCATGCAGCTGTGAGGAGAGGTGGAATAAAAATCACCCCAATTTTTTATTGCAGGGTTCATACTCATTCAATGGCTCAACCATGGACTTTTTAAAAGCTACCAAACAGCAGTCCGAAAGCAGAAATAATATGTTTGAGAAGAAAAGAGATGCAGGGCGCTGTTGTACAGAGATGTATGTGTAATAACTTGGGATTATCTGGAGAGCACTAATTCAATTTTACTATGGCTAATGAGTTTTGTAGAATTTCTGCTTTAGGCAGCTGCTCCACATCCTCCTCACTTAAAAGAAAAAAAAAAAAAAAGAGGAAAAGAAAAAACTCAAACTCCCCACTTTATCCAGATGAAACTGTTTCCTAAACTAGGTAGTTCCATGCCTGTTCCATCTCTGAAGTCTAAATTCTCCAAAATTAAGCAAATAAAGCACACTGGCACTGGAAATAAAATGCGCTTTCTGCACTAATATTTAAATATATGTATTGTCTTCAGGTAGTATATGTGATTTCAGATGTCTCGTGGTGTCAATTCAGGACTTTAATTTCATAGTGTTGATGCCCTACATGCAGCCCATAATGAAGAAATATTTCCAGTTCATCAATCCCATTACAGTATTTCAGCAAACTGAAGTTCTTGATAATTAGTAGGTCCCACTCTTAGTTTTTGGGGGCTTTAGTTTTGTTTTTTACTTAATTGGGTAAATAAAGTTTCATTCCACATAATAAATTATTTTTTCCAGTTTTATGTGGGTGTAGCAGACAGCAAATGTAGCTTGATCTACTGTCCTCCTGAAAAATATGAGAACACCCATCTCATGGTGAAACTGGAGCTGGCAAATCTGAGGTAGGAGAGGAAACACTATACAGAAAAGATGAGGCTCATTCTCTTCTGGTTTGACAGAAGTGAAAATGTGGATGAGGATGGCTGAAACACTGAAACGCTGGCTAAGAAAATATGAGATTTGTGAGAAAATGTGAGTGCACTTTCCCTCTCATACTTCCATTAGAGCATAATTTCCTGAAGACGTGATAGAAACACTGGTAATGTTGGTGACATCATCCACATCTTAGCAACTCCAGGCTGTCTTTGAGTTAGGTGAATCTTCCTTTATTTTCAGTAAAATATAACTACTGTTTAAATACAAATACTATGAACTATTCGGCTCTTGGCATCTGATTATTTGTTTGTTTATTTTTCTTCATGGGGAGAAAAAGGTTAAACACAATTATACCTTTGCTCTTACATGATAACAAGAACAAAGCTCTAACTGAGTATTCAAAAATAATAGCTAAATTCCAAGACTAACATGATGATTATCTTATGGAATATCTTTGCATTTACCTGGATATAGCAAGTATTTATTGTTTGCAAAATACTACTTTTCACTTTTAAACATCTCTGTTGTGGGTCTAGCTCAGTAGAACTGCCTTAGCCAGCGGGGAATCCACAGTTAACGTTGGTAATATTGATAAGTAGAACCATTTCAAGCCATGACCAAACTGAGCAGTAATTTCAGAGCTACACTGGCTTGTTGCTCCTGAGTGCAGCAGCCAGCACAGGGCATCTTGGAAGGGAACTGAACAGGCCCCTGGTGGATGCCAGTGAGATGGATGGGCATGGTGCAGAGAGGATGACAGTAGAAATCTGTTTGTCCTCAGTTTTCACACACACTCGTCCCAACTGCTATTTTTCAAAAGAATTTTTAACTAGTGCTAATGCTTAGCTCAGGGTCATAATCTCAAAGGAGATGGGTGTAATGCGGATTGTATTCGTAAGGTATTAATAAGAGTTAATAGAATTGGTTTATAAACATTTCAGAGAGAGAAAATTTTACAGCTAGACTTTATTATTAATTCGCTGGTATATTGTTACTTTTAAAGAATGGCTAGATTTCATTTGTGAATAAGTAAAAAGACTGAAAGGAGAAAAATTTATTTGTGTCAAGATTGTCATCTCCAAAGTAATTTTAAGCAGATGTAGAAAGTTTCGTAGACTACCAACAGAGAAATCAGTGATTTTTAAACAAATAGAAATTTATTATTAGTTTTACAGTGCTTGAAGAAAGGCAAACGAGGGTATCACTGAGCTTTTTATGAAACCCTGAGATGTGTCTTCAGCCTCTGCTAATTTAATTCTTGTATTCAAAATGACCATAGTCTGATTTTACTGTCAGTGGAACCTAATCTACTTTTTAAGTTGTATGACCACCATTTGTAAGTACAGTTTTTAGCTGCAAAACCCTCAAAGACTGCCTGCATAGTAGGTGCCAGCCATGTAATATTGTATCCATGAAGCTGGAAGTGGGCAGTCCAAATAGCTTTTAGTCCATCTGTGTAAGGAGTAAGAGGGAAGTTGTAATGTGAGAACTGAAACTAATACAAGGAGGTGACAGAGTATTTTTCAGTGGAATGGTGTTTATGTGGGAGAGAACTATAGCAGAGAGGATGCAGAGGAAAACAATGTGAGCAAAAATGGAACAATATGGTCAATTGAAAAGCTAGATGTGAGGTGATTTTAAAAGATTTTTAAAAAGGCAAATTATGATAAGGAAACAAAGGGTAGGATTTTTATCACAGATATTAGGACTGTGACAGAGCTTGTGTTTCAGGAGGTTGCAAAGCACAAGAGTGATGTCTTCCATGACTTTGAGGCTGGAAGAGTTTCAAAGAAGATGCTCTCAGCCTCCTGTCACATCTCTGCTGTACAAGTTGTCGTAAGGATACTTCAGGTACCTCTAAAAAGTCCAGCTCAAGTATCCAAAGCAAACTAGCAGTAGCAGCAGGAATCTCCATACCTTTGCTTCTTCATGATGTATTACTATTCTATGACAAATGTTACTTTTTGTAATTGCTATGAAGTTTATATTATTATTGCTGCTATATTACTGACAAATGTCTCATTTGAAGAACAGGAAAAGCTAAAAACACAGGAACAGATAATTTTTAATCAGAAATAGTCATGAACAAAGATGTCCTCTGAAAGCAATCATAACCACTGTGAAAGAGGCCAAAGATCAATGTTTTCATAATTTTACAAGACTCTGTACAAATTACTCTGCTTACAAGTTAGGCTTTCAATTAAACATCAGAGAGATTGGTGTGTTCAAATCTTAGTTTTGCAATAACTAGCCAATACAAACTTTCTTTCATTTTTGAATTATTGTCTCCTATTCTACAACTTGCAGGAATTATATTCACCATTTTGTATTAATTCTTACTCCAGAAAAAGTACTCTCCTTTAAATCCATTGAATTAGCTCCCCGTTGAGCACAGCTGAAGAAGGCAGTTGCTTCTACAAAAGGAGGGGGACACACCAAAATGGATTAAAAGAGAGTGAAAGCAGTAAAAGAGATTCAGGAAGAGGATATTTTTAGGGAGACCTTTTAGAGTAAAGATAAGTGATGAAGAGCACAAGAAACAGAAATGAAACACCTGAAGTGAGCAGGGCCAGTGAGAATGGAAGACATTAAGCACTCTGGGAAGAAAACTCACATCATTAGAATGAGGCATTTACTCTCTCTTGATCCGAACGACAGAAGCAAGACAATCTGCTGTTTATGTTGTAAAAGTGTTTGCAGTGGGAAGTATGGTATATGCACACAGAAAGAACATCTGTTCAAGGAAGGGTCTTGCAACTATAAAGCTGCAATAACGGGGTAGAAACATCTGCACAGCTTATAGCAGGGCCACCAGTACTGCTCTTAGGTGGGGGAGGGTATGAGACGCCACATGCAGGAGAAGGTCACAAGAAACATCTTTAAGAATGAGGCAACTTTTTGTATATATCCATGCAAAGGTGAGTTGCCTGTAGACAAACGGAAGTGTTCAGTGTTGCAGAATACTGCTGTGGAAATGCTATAAACCCAGAAAAATACATTATTGTCCTTTCACTTAATAATTAAAAGGACAACTTGCCCATGATCTTAGATAGCCACAGGATGACTCAAGGATTTTAAATAGAGCCAAAGCATAAAGGTTTTCCTCTGACCACTTACAAGACCTGTAAGATTTTATGGCATAGTTCTGCTAGCAGAACACCAAGAAATTCAGAGAGCAAGTGGAACAAAATGAAGTGCTGACTGGCAGCTTGCTGGCAATGGTATTGGTGCAGTCCAATTGCACGAAAATATGCCGAGGCATAGTTAGTTCCCTGCTATGGCTACGCAGCAGCTGCTACCTGAAAGACTCATTCCTGGTTATTTGGGATATCGCTTCACTACAGACATTGCAGGGCAAATATGATTACATGATTTGGTGCCCTTTGTCTCAGTTCCTTTTTATTGCAAATACAGCTTAACATGCCTGAATAGAGCAACTTTGCTTGTGTATGGAATTTATAACGAGAAAAAGGGAGGAAATCTACAGCTCGTTCAGAGTGTACAGCCTTCAAAGGATGGTGTTTGGCAGCATCATGGCTTTATCTTACCAAGGCACCCTTACATGCTTTACACAAAGCAGCCTATCCCTTTGCTCCTTTACAACTCTCCTCCTTCAGACCTCGTGACTTCAAAGCTGGTCCAGAAAGTTTTACAGAAATTTTACAATTTTTATTCCTTCAGGATTTTGCTGAACTCTAATAATTTGGAGCTCAGATATAGATAAATGCATGGGTTTACCTCCAGACAATGACCTCTTTGTCAGTATCTAGGGCTTGAAGTGAAAGTTTTGAAAATTTTAACTTGAATATAGATAAATGAGAAGATCTGAATACAAGAAGTATCTGTTAACATGGTATCTTAAATAGCTACTTCAGCTTTTCTTGGCATTTCACTGCCTTAAGGGGAGTTCTTTTCCATGTGTTCTTTTCAATGTAAGGGATGGGAGAGTGCATCTGATGATTAGGCTGCATTAGGCAGCCAGTTTTACAGCAAAAGCATGTTGTTGGCGATGGGAATGTATTTGTCAAGTTCAGCAGGTGAAGACTTTGGCTTGTGTTAAGCTTAAAAGATGATTTTTAGAACATGCAAACTGCTCTACATAATGCTGGATATCCTAATGTTTGCAGACAGACAAAACTTTCATTCATTTTTTCTGTTCTTTAATGTTTTGCAGCAACAGCTAACAAGTACTATTGTCAGAAATGTGAGCAGAGTTACCTAATTAGGTACAAAAGATGAGCGTATTCTGTTTTACTGGAATTAACAGGAGTAACAGATAAATGGTATTTGTGAAATAAGACAAAGGTGATTATGTGTAACACAACCTAGATGAGGAATCCAGGTGCCAAGACTAGGCACCACTTTCCCATGACTCCCAGGGTAAGTCATGGAAAGAGAGATGCCTCCAGTACAGAAGATGAATTTGGGAGCTCTGTGAGAGCCTGTGTCTCATCTGTGGCCATATATGGCACCAAGCCTGCCAGCTTCACTACTTGATTGGTATGAATCTTCCTTTCCTGAACTGGTAAAATCCTATTTCAGGAAAGTGCTTTGGCACTTTTATCTCTTGGCATATTCCTCTTTAAGTATCTGAGTAACACTGGGCAGGTTGAAAGACACTATTTGTATCTAAAAGCAGTGGCATACTTCAGTGTTTGGAAAAAATAAATGGGGAAAGTTCTTCCACCTTCTGAGTTTAACATGATGACCCTTTTTTTGCTTCATTTTGATTTGGTTTTTTTTGTGTTAGACATCAAGCAGTTAAAAGAAAGGTGTTATTTACATTTTGGCATATGACTTATTATTGCATTAAAAAAAACCTTCCCCTTTTCCTTGTGAAACGTGCTTAGCTCTGCTGGTTCTGGAGAGTGTGTAAATGATACTTACCTTGGGAGAAAAGAACTTGACCTTGAAATCAGATACCTTTTCCAGAGCTACCCTGTGCTTTCTGGCTCTGGAGCACTGCATTGCATCATGCTTTGCAGAAGAATTGTTACAAAGGTGATGGTTAGCAAATCTAAAACACTTCATGAAAAATGCCTTTTGGTGGCTGGGGGGAGGAGAGTTGTCTCATTTTTAACATCAGGATGACCACACATGGTCAAAATCCAGATGGAAAAGAGAGTGAAAGACTTTGTCATAGAAAATATATCTTTAACAGGGGCTGTGTATGAGAGGAAGAGGTTTGGTCCCTGTTGTCCATGTTACTGTATGTTAGAAGGATGCCAAGCTTCCATATAATTTTGGAGCAAAAATCACCCTACCTTTTCTCCCAAGGAGTGAGAAATATTTTGGATTTTCTGCACTGCAGAACAGAGAAAAATTTGAAAATCTCACAACATGTCACTAGACAGGAAAACAATTTCCTTCCTAATTCTAATGACTTACCATTTTTCAGAGAAAATAATGCCAGTAACGTGTTAGGGTTTTCAAATAAGATGGAAAAGAGTCATTTCATCACTGATGTTATGGTGTAGGTAGAAGAGAACTTTAAAGCTGAAAAATATCAGCCCTGAGGTCAGAAGGGGCTTTTTCCCTGATCTTCCTTTTCATTCATTTTTACATGGCATTTATCTCCAGCCATAGAAAAGGTTATTACTGAGCTTCTAGATACTGGCTATATAAAAATGGCAATATTAAGCAGTGTCAGGTGAGATAGGGAGGAGCAATGACTGTGGTATTTTTCTAGATGATTTTGGCTGCAGTGCTGTCATGCTGTTTTGTGCAGGCAGAAGTGGAGGAATAGCATGCTGAAAGGAACAGTACAGACACACTGGACGTAGCCAGGCCAATTAACACCAATCATCACAGATGCCATTAGCTTCTGGTAAAGAAATGTTGACCCCACAGATCTATTATTGCCTGCGGTGTCCCACAGAGGGACGGTGAGGGTGAACATGTAGCTACTGGGGATCTCATGGCAAATATAAAGAGCTGCCAGTGGCCAAATAATGTGCTCCTAGAAAAAGGCATGGTCCATTATCCCTGCTGAAAACAGAGTGACAAATTACTGTAAAAGTACTGTACTGCAGCTGAAAGAAGCCAATAATTTCATGAATTTTACAGGTACAGCCAACCATAACAGTATGTTCTAGTACTACCCTCTGCATGCTAGAGTGCTTTACACTATAGTTCTTTTTACAGTGCTCACAATATAACCCTGTCCTTTCTCAGAAGCATCCCTCGAGTCAGGATAGTGAGAAAGTACATCTGCTCTACCCTGGTAGACAAATAACACTAAGAGACTGTGCTGTAACTTGCATGCTTATTACCATGATCCAATTCTGATTTCATCTCTGTTGACCTTATTTTGGTGTTCATCTGGCGAATAAGAAAGATGTTATTACTGATTTGTACTAGAATTGAGCCTCAAATATCTTCTGTGATGATTAATCCCTTCAGACTGTTTTCTGCATCTCATCCGTGGTCTGACCAACTCATGCTGCTTCTTGAGTACTGGTATGGCGTTCAGTACACTGAGTATGAACATATGCCTTACCCAAAATATAATAATAACCTTGAAAATGCAATAATATCTGGAGCTGAATGCCAAATGCATTTGGTAGTGCACAGATGCACTGGAAAAGGGAAGTGAAAAGTAGGGAGATACCTGGAAAACTTTATGAAACAACATAGGCAGGAGGTGCAGTACTTGATGTGCTTCAAATTTGGATGTGGAAAACATTGGATGCAAAATGATGGTCAAAGGAGAGAAAAAACAGCAGGCAAAAGCCAGTTCAGTCAAAAAACCTGGGGTTGCGGGGTTGCTTTTACTTAAAAAGAGCATATGCTGTTTCATCACAGATCACTGCTAGAAAGTCCTTTGTTAGTGAGAAGAAATTTAGCAATAAGAGCCAGTTTGCAATCAGTGACTCCTTTTTTGATCTACATATTTGCTGAAGTAGGGATGAAGATCTTTTCTAGAAGGAACTTAGTTAGGAAAGGACAATTTTTGCTTTGAACTTACCTGATGCGATTCTTTTGAAACAAACAAGCTTTGTTAGCGCTTGTTTTGTGATTTGTAGATAGAAAACCTTAAGAACTTTGCAGTTAGTTTATAAATATTTTGAAAAGTGAAAGATTAAATGATTTATTGGTGTCAACAATATCCACATAGCAGTGTAAATACAGTCTGTGATTTTTCTGTATAGTATCTTCTGAACTTGAGATCTTAGTATTTCACAAATACTGATTCTGATTTCTGTCTGTATTAAAGACTTTATCAATGATATGAAAGGAAAAGCATACATTAAAAAAAAAGGTATACACATGCAAATCAGAGTTGCTCCATTGAGCTGTGTTAAATAGATGTTATCTCTCCCCTTTTTGCAAAGCAAACTCTTGAACAAAGGCAATGCAGAAGACACTGGCAGCACAGTACAGAGCACAAACTATTTTCTTCCAGTCTAACTGATTTTTTACCCAACCACAATTAATTGCCTGTTGCCAGTGGTGGTTCTGAGGCCATAGAAATGAGTCAATGTTAGAAGTGGGTTTGATCATGCTAATATAGTGGTTATTAAATGATGCCTCTCTGCTCCAGTCCATCTTACGGCTGGGGTAATTCTTAACTTTGTGTTTTGTTTACTGGCTGCATTTTTGATGACAGCAGTTTTTATAATTCTTTGATTTACCATCATCAGAGGAGAAAGCAGCCTATAATGTTAACTGCTGGTGTCAACACAGAGAGACGGGACAGGACTGTAATTGTCGGAATTGTCATTCAGATGTGTGTGACTTGATCCAATAAACGTAGGTTTCTGGCACCTTTGTGAGTGATACTTTTACAACAGGCTGCTGCTTGAGCTTGTCTTGCAAGGATTCCCGGCACCAAGAAGTGCTACTGCTTTCAGGCTCTCCCCCTAAAGGGAAAGTCTGCATAGCTCTCTCATATGATCAGTGGATTTAATACCGTACAATAGAGGAATGAGAAGGGACTACCTCTAAGAACGCTTTTCTTCTGCTACATTTTTAACTGCTATTAATATATCAGACAGCTGGGACATAAAAAACTTAAAAAAAATTTAGTAAAAAAGCCCAGAGTAGGCGTCCATGTTGCTCCTTTACCGTTATTGCACTGGCAAATTTTCCAATATCAGACAGAGTGTACACAAATAGCAGAAAAATGCAGACAGGCTAAAACGCAAACTTTCAGAAGTTGGCTAAAGAACAATACTCTTTCTGTCCTGAGAGATGGAGTAATCCAGTAAAATCTTACCACTGGTTCAAGCATGAAACAGAGTCAAAGATGTAAAAAGACTCTCAGTGGATTAAACCAAATCCACAATGGCAGCCAAGCATACCAGCTATAAATGTTCTCACTGAGCCTGCGGACACGGATGCTCTCCGAGTCTCAAGTGATAAAGCACTTATACATTTGGCTTTGGGCCAAAAGATTTGGAGATCTGAGGCAAAACTGATCACTTTAGGAGAGAGTCTGCTATGGGTAATTAAAGGCAGATTATTGGATTAAGATTTGATGCAAATTTGAAGTCCTTCCTTTTCTTTCCAGATTTATTTTATTTTTCTTGTCTTCTTTGTCTCTGGGTAACTATAATTGAATGTGTCCTTAAACTGTAAATTGTAATTTTGCCGTCAGCAGTGGAGCTTTAATTTCAGATGTTTATTAGAAAATTTCTCTGTGAGCTTCTGAGTTTTGTTAGCTGGAGGGACTTGAATCAATTGTATAGCCTCCCCCACAAAGTTGTGGACAGTTTATCATGTTTTGTTATGCTTTATTTGCTAGTGTGAGAAGAAGAGATATTCTCTGTCCCAACCCATATTCCCCTCTTCTTCACTGTAGTCATGTTCTTCTGCACATATTTGTTTTCAGACAAAACGATAGAGTCTCCTCAAGGTTCCTTGTCTGGGAATGTGGCTCTGGCCCACATTTATGGCCATGGAGAATCCATTGTGATACTCTCTTCAGAACTGCAGTGAGAAGAGAAGGTTTCCTCTTATGTAGGTGAACAAATCCATCTATAGCCAGCAGTGCTGTTCTCCTGAGTTGCTACTGAAAGATATGACAAGAGTAAATGAATGCATAAAAATGGAGGAGAAACAGTCACAGAGAGAAGTCAGTCTAATTTATGAGCCCCCATTGCTTCCTCAAAGGAAATATATACCCTCTTGCAAAAAAAAAAGGGGATGGAGGATAAAAGCAGCAGCTGAGGATTCTTGGAGTGCAGGAGAATCCTCAGCTGCCATGGAAATAATGAGGATAACACCAGCTGTTCCCAGTTGGTCCCACACGCTTTGGGGGCACTGGTGAAGGCCAGCTGGTGCACACCGCTCAGGTGATGCTATTGGTGAGGTATAAATGGTGTGTGCTCAAGCCACCAAGGAAAACTTTAAAGTGTGTTTAGAGATCATCATGGCAACATGGAACAGCTTATTTTCTGCTTTACTCAGTTACGTTTTGTAAAACATCCTCTGGCATCATGAATGTGTGTCTGTGGTGAGTAACTGAATGATCTCATTGTTGCATCTGTGCCTTTTCCTCCTGTTCTCTACCCACTGCTCTGTGATTTCACTGCTCCATGTCCAGGGTGCTAGTAGGATCTTTTGTAATTGGGCTTTGTGTCTGTAATTTCAGGCGAATCATATATTTTTACATCAACAATCTGAAAATAAACAGCTATTGAGACAGTAAATGAATGGAGAGGCTGGATGGGACCATGTCATCATTAGAGCACTTTAGGGGGATTAGACCTTTTTTTTTGAACCCATTTGAGAAAACATGGCATGATGTGTTTTATCCTTGTTTGAGATGGATAGTCAAAGGAGTTTTTATTTTTCTAATCCCCTCTCACAGTGCACCACAGGCTTTTATTGTGTAATGTCACCCTACTTGGTGGAGGCTTGTTGCTTAAATAGCTGTAGTTACTCAAGCAACAATAAAGCTGTGTGTCTGCAGAGTGTACCTCTGCCCCTTTACCCATTGTACTACCTGCAAGAGACAGCAGAACCAAGCAAACCTTTCATGTCTGCCTGAAGAATGGGGCCCACTTAAACTCTGTGCTGCAATAAGTTAGTTACATGATGGCATTATGTCACTGTCAGTCATTCCGCGTAGAGCTCTAGTATTGCTCACTCTCACTCTCTCAGTCCTTCTTGCTTCACTCTAATTGAACCCCTTATAATTAAGATAAATTCTGAGCAATCAAACCTGGAATGTGGATGAACAGTCCCTCGTGCAATCCCAAAAGTTCAGCTTTAGGAGGTTACTTCACTACGCTGTAAATCATTATCTCAGTTTAACTACAGCGTGTGGGACTGCGAGTGCTTGGAAAAGCTTTCTACAGCAACTTCATTTACGAAGATAACTCAGTAGAAAATGTCCTCTATTTACAACTGTGTGATTTTATAGGGCAAACTGGATTCTTTAATGTTAGCACCTTAGCAATCAGTGAGAGGCAGTCCAGTGCATAGACCCTACAGTTCATTACCAGAAAATGAGGTGTGACTCCTGAAGATGGATTTCTAGTATCTGTTAGTCACACCAGCATTTCAAGATAGAGGGGGACACGCAGCTTATTTCACTTAGCTTAAGATACAGCCCTCTACTGATGAGTAACAAGGCTATGATGCAGAGGTGCTATGAGTCAGAGAAGTACTCAGTATATGATGGGGGAGAAAAATGAAACAAAGAAGCTTTCAGAAAGACTAATAAAATAAAAAGAGAATATGATGATTCTCATAATAAAGACCAGAAACATTCATGTGGTTTGAATGGCCATGAAACCAGAGGTGCTTGGACAAGTCCTGTGAGCACAGCTTCAGACAGTTCCTGAAGCCTGCCCAGAGCAGAGGCCAGCAGAAAGAATGATGTATTTTCCTACAGGGTTCAACAGGATTCTGTATTTATTGGTTCTGTCCAACCAAGAGTCATTTATGCAGCTTTTCTATTGTTGGGCTTGTACATAGTGTTGTGTGACCTTAGATCCTAGACCACTCTGACTGTTTGGATCATTCTTCAGACTTACTTCCAGTTTATATTTTTGGGAATATTTTATGCCTAGCTCTTCCTGATGTGGTGTTACAACATGACTGATAACTTCTCAGATATTCCCCAATTTAGGCATAACTTCACTGAGCTGTGTTTTGAGTGAGTCTAGACCTTTCCAGGTTTATGTGAAAACCCTATCAGGTCATTTGGTGCGTACTCAGGAAATTGTAATGAACATCAGCTTGCCCTAATTGTGATGGCTGCCTGAAGGGAGACTCATGAAGGGCTCAGAGACCAGGAGTATCTCAATGTTTATGGCTGCTTCTAAGACTGCTCTTCAGAAACAATTTACACTTACTGACTAATTATGCAAGTAGAACTGCACAGTGAAAGAATGAGTGGGATTTTTTCCTTTTTATATAATCTGGGGTTTGAATTTGTTTATTAAGATGACTTGCAATTATGGTCTCTTGAAGCAGTACAGCATCACAAATATCACATGAAATGTTCATAGACGTCTTGTATACACCATGGAAGTTTGAGGGGAAGAACCAAATATACCTCCATCTTTGCTATCTTGACATTTTACTCATGGATCCAGCCTTAAATTTCATGATAAAGCAGCCAAGTCATACACAGATGTGCTTGACCCAGCTGTTTAAAGACCAGATAGAAAAGCAAATTTCAAATATGAAGGCAGCGCAAAGATGGCTTGTTCCAACAGTCCAAAACTGAATAGGGAAAGAGATAAGTTTTGTTCAAGCGACATTTCTCTGGAATATCCTGCTCCACTGTAAAGGACTTTGCATCTATTTTGTATGTTGTCTGTGGGGATCCCCAAAAGGAATTTGACATCCTTAGGACCAAGGAATATGACATCCTTAGGACCATTCTCTCCTTTCCATTCATAGGCCACTCTTTCAGATGTGATCATTGTCTTAGGCTGTTTTTGATCTTCATAAAATGAAAAACCCGCAAAAAACAACAAAACAACTGTTGATTTTGTTGTAGAAAAAGCTTACCATGAAATAATGAGGTAGAATCTGAAATCATGGCCAAGAAATAGCCTCTAGTACACAAAATCTCTTATTACATGCTCTTATGCTATTTACTTTTAAGTTGCCTGAGCTGTGGCCCTTCACATGTATGAAGTATTTTGTGAAGGTTGTGATTCACCCCTGTGCAGAAGGCTGGTACAAGCTAAAGCAGTCAAATAACTCTCAAACTATCAAAACGGCTCTTACGTTGGATTTCACTCTGGGGGAGGAAACAAATGGATCATTTTAAATATATTGCCCTGTCTGGGATCTCTTTCTTCTGTATGCCAATGCTTAAATAAAACCTGATTTATCTTATTAGGCAGGAATTTATATCTTGCCACATGTATTTCTGAAAATGATTTTTCCTCCTGGTTTGGGACCCGATTCTCTGAAGTGCTGAGCCTTGGCAAAGGGGTGCTGAGCACCTTGCATCCTGCTGAAGTTCAAGGCAGGGTGAACTCACTCAGCACTTCCATGATTAGGCACTTTGTGACTGTGTTAAAGCTTTTCTATCAGAAAGAATTGCTCTTTTCATGGCATTTATTACACGTCTCCTTGACTGTCCTTTGCAGACTCTTTCTGCCATCTTTCTGTAATACAAGGAAATTTGATCCTGGAGTTATGGTGACAAACCCTTTCAAGCCACGCCACTGCAGCTTTTCTTATCACCAAAAACCATCAGTAGAATTACAGCTCTCTATTATTTTGGTGCTTTTTTCTTATGTTCTATGATACATGGGCTTGAAAGCTCAAGTGTATATTACTGCTCAGAGACACAGAAGATGGCTTTCACATTAAAATCTCTTTGAAGAAAGGAGTAAAGGGGGGAGGGAACACATAATTGAGTAATTACCTGGTTGTCTTAGTTTATTGAGATATAAGTAATAACTCATTAACAACAACACTGTTCTGGGTGACTGGTAAATAACCGCCTAGAAAGCTCTTTGCAATGGTAGTGGCAAAACTGCTGAGAATTTCCTGCTGCCTGCTCTGCAGTCCTGCTCTCTTCTTCCCTCTTCTTCCACCCAGGAACTTCTTCCTTCTCCACTTATGTTTCTACCCTGGGCTTGTGTTTGTGGAAATCTGTTATGTTGTTGGCTGGTGGGTTTGCATGGGCCCAACTCCACATTTTTAAGGTGAACTGCCACAGCTCAGGTTGACAACAGCTGAGGATTTCAGCCTTTATGTATCCCTTAACTCTCTATGCCAAACCAATTTGGGCAAGAATATAAACTGAATTATAGATGCATACCCTTTCTTTTTTAAGTAAGTCTTGTTTGTGGGCATTTTTATTATTATCATCCCCCCTTTAGCTCACCAGTGTAACTCTTTTGTGTGTTCAGAACACATAGCTGTGAGGCTTTTAACTTCTGTGCATTAGCATCTTCATTTGGAAAAGAAACAGTGGTCTCTCTGAGTGGAAAGTGCTTTTAGACCTGTTTAAAGTAGAAATGGCTGATAAGCTAAACTAGGCTGGTTAAGAAGGGTTTTTTAAAGAGTGTTTTGCCTTAGCTGCACCAGTTACAAAGTTTTATTCAAAACTGAAATAAAGAATATTGGCTGATGCACATTTGATGGAAAACTGTCCATAGAGTCTTTCTTCATAAGCATAATCACCAAGACTTTATTTTTAAAGTCCAGGATGATATCTGGGCAGAGCCCTTAGTCAGGCTGCAGAGTCATGCCTGATGTCACCACTTGTCCTTTATTATTATTGAGGATAGATGTGAAGGAAAAAGTCCCCTTTGAATTCTGGGTTCAACAGACCAGCTGAGTCTGTTGTGATGAGTACTACAGGACTGGCTGAGCCAGTACTTTGGACAGTTTTCCTGGGCATTTGTAAAGGAAGAAGGAAAATCCATGTCCCTAATCCTCTCCCCTGGCTAGCCATAAAAACTGTATGGTTTTTCTCACACAGCTTTAGGTTGGAGGTGTACCAGCCAGGTCCTGACCCATGTGGTAGAGCTGGCTGCTGGCTGCTCCTTGCTGCCAGCAGCCTCCAGGGACAGATCTGGGCAAAGGGTCAGTTTAATTTTGGAAATGTGCCTCTTTCTGGCGTGCCTCACTGCCTCTGTGTCACCTTTGGGTTTCTCAGTCCATGAACTGCCTCAGCTTGCTCCAGGCTATCCATTGTATCCCCTTGATGCTGATGGTTAATCTTGTTTGGGGGGCTGAGGAGGAGGGACTGAATGGCATCAGGATAGAAAATCAGACCAGGCCTTCAAGTTGATGATAATCAATTTGATTTTAAACTTTAAATTTATATTTCCTACCCATGGCATAAGCCACTCTTCTATTGGTGCTTCTTTGAACTTTAAATCTCCCATCCTTCACTCCACTGCTCCAAAGTTTCCTGTCTGTAAAATTGCTATGGTCACTTCATACAGAAATTAAAGCATATTCTTCTATTTGCAAACAAACCTGACCTGATCGCTTTTCATACAGGTTGGGTACATTGTGTATTTGACAACATGAGTGAAGAAAGACAGCTTGGATGAAAAAAAGTTGGACTTTAAAAAAAAAAAACTATTTTAAAATATGTTAGTTGTATTTTGTATCTTGTGTAATCAGATAAATCAGTATGCAGAGCAGAAATCTGAGAGTCCTTAGGTCAGTTTGGACCAAGCTTTGTTGTCCTTGGGCTCTGTATTTGATGTACAGTTGTGTAGTGTTGCATAACCATCCCTTTGCAAACATTAACAATAATCTAAGGTTCAGGCTGAGTGACAGCTATGCATTGTGAATAGGTCTGTTTAGGTGGCAGGGTGATGTAAATAAGGATGACTAAGCCATGCCACATAAACAGAATTCACCATATGATATTGTTCTCTTTGCATTTTTCTAAATCTTTTGTAGTTAGGGAGGGGGAAATGACAGGATGCACGAAAGAAGCACAGCTCACAGCTCAGCAGTCAGTTGGAGTTTGAGATTTGAATTACAATATCTCTGCCAGATGGACACAGATACCTATGAGGATGCCAGGACACGACTGCTTCTTAGAGAGGTCAAGCGACTCAGTGTACTTCACCACATCTGTAAATTGAAAATTAAAAACCTGGAGGCATAATTGTCATAATTTCCAAAATTTAAAGAGACAAAATTAATTTTTTCCTCTTGCGTTTTATTTTTTTTTTCCCTCCTTCTTTGTCTGAAATATAGATTAGAACCACATTCAGAAGGCTCATTTTTCCTTGTCAATCAGTAAGGGCAGCCAGTCAGACCTCATCAGTGTAATAATGGATGTTCAGAGTGAATTAGTTAGCCTGATCATATCAGAGGTGACACTAAAGAAGGGAGGGGAATACTTTATGATCTGTGGTATATTCACTTCTCTGGTAATTTGTCCACATCTGGAAAAGAGAGGCAACAATCCCCCCTAGTTGTGGCCAAACAACTCCAGCAGGAACTGAGGTAGAAGATCACCATCCGAATGATGCTGCTGTGGCCAAAGCATCACACTAAAAGCTCTCCAGTACCAAGAGCTTAAACATCCAAAGTATTCCTTGTTTACCACTTCTCTCCTCAGCTTATACTTCTTTAAACTCTGATATGTCAGAAGTCTGAGATTCTGACTTCCAAAAACTTGACTACAATATAATTTTTAATTACTTATTTTATTCATTATATGTTGCTTATACTGCAGAGTCTGCTGGTAATCCAGGCTCTGGAGAAAGTAGACACTTGAACAAAATGCAGTGAGAGAACCAGAGAGCATTTTGGCTTGGTCAAAATGAATTTGAATGATGGGGAGGTAAGCCTTTCTTTGCACTCAACAGACTTCTTTGAAGGAATGAGAGTGATATAAAATGATGAACTTTACTCCTGGATGGGTCAGAAGAGAGAATGGAGATAGGACTGTCTGGTCTCTGAGTGTGCGTGCCTCAGCTGCAGACAAACTGTAAGGATATTTGCCGGGGCACAGAAAGGGAATGCTCTTAAGAGCATTAGGATAAACGAAGGGGCTAAGATAGGGAGATGAAGCAAGAGCTTTGAAGAACCCATCAGAGGATCAGTGTGGGGCAGAAATGACAGCTGGGTGGGATGGAACAGGGAGGGGGGTTTTACTTCTCTTACTTGGCTAAGAGAGGCTCACACAGCCTTACAGAACAAATGAGATGGGCAACCAGACCTTACTGTCTGCTGGCATCACCTCCATACAAAGGGAGTTTGTGGGGAACAGCAAAGGGGTTATTTGCTCTCAAGAAGAGCAAATGACCGGGTTGCTCCATTAATGGTACCCTTTTTGTTCATTTAGATATTTCTGCAATGCCCAGATGTGACAGGATAACGTTGGGTTGTATTGCTCAGAGTTTCTCTGCAACTTTCTGTATGTAAATATTGGTTAGAAAGCATAGAGCAAAAGACAGAGGAGATGAGTTGTAAGCTTTTTGCAGTTGCACTTTTGTAACCTTTGAGGTCTTATGAAAACAGATGCATCCTGCCACACTGCCCCACAAAATGTATTTGATATGAAGATCAAAATACATATGTAAAAGCTGCTGAGACAAGAACAAATTAATATAAATCTAGGCATAAATAAACGTAGGCCAGATATTTTCAGATTGCCAGTCATCAGAGAAATGAGACTCTGAACAGACACTAATCAGAAATTCAGCTGGTCTTAAGGTGAAGATCAATATATTTGCAAAGAACTCTTAAGACATTGGTCAAGAATATCAAGTGTCTGGATGGCGTCACTGAGGAAGGTTTTTTCTGGTCCTTTATATGTGTTGTATCTATATTTAATGCTTCTCCTGTATTGACAGGGCCTTGTGGGAAAGTCTCACGACTTTGAAAAATTTCAGCATGACCAGCTGAGCATCTTTTTCTTGTAACCAAATTTGATTGTCCACAAAATTAATTTTATCTATACTCCCAACACACAAATAACATATATGTACAGTCATGCAGACATGTGCATATACAAATCTCTATTTACTTATATAAAAAAATGGAAAACACAGGCTGCTATGAATGAATGACCAAGAGATTGAATGGTAATATTTACAGAACTGAATACTATTTTTCTAGGTCCTTACACTTTGACACCTAACTTGGAGCTCTTACAATGGATATGATTCTTAAATACAATGATTTTTAAAAATCAAGTCTATTAAAGGGCTTATGTGGAGCATACAAAAATCTAGTTTCCAATTAGCATTTTAAAAGTTATACTATTGTACAGTTTAAGTGGGAAGAAACCTTAATTTGCTTTTGGTCATATAGTTTTATTACTTAGAAATCTGTTTTCACAACATAAACTCAGTAAGAACTGCTATTTTTAACTACTGTGATGACAACCTGTATGTGTCTAAATAGAGAAAAATATATCTCAAAAGGTCCTTGCAAAAATTCTTAAGAGTTGTGATCTGTGGCCATTTTTTTCTTGCAAAAATCCCAACTGGTGATTTTTTTTTTTGCCTACAGACATTTTTAGGAAAGCATTTCTAATTTACATTGTTCTGTGGAAGACTTGCATAAAGCTACTAATATAATACCAGATGACTTGGAGGGATTAAATAATCTGTGCAAATCTTGACTCACAAATATCCAACACATTCAGCAAACTGTTAATAAGTAATTCATTGGCTAAAATGAATACAGAGGTTCAAAGCATTTCTCTGAAAAGAAAGTTTTCCAAGACCAAAGCCCCTTCACTAAAAATTTACCTAAAGGAAAAAAAAAAAACCCACAAAATCACCTGGCTCCTAATGCAATGTAACATATCTTCTCTTCCCTCTCCACCCCTCCACTGTCATCCCTCTATTAGCTTTTTTTATTTTGTGCACTGTATTTATTTGATCAACATAAGTTTCAGTAGCTTCTAGAATTTTGTTGTTGCCCATTAATGTTTTCTTCACTTTTGGAGTGCCGTGCATCAAGGCTGGAATGTTATTGGTGCACAGGAGTAGAGAGATGTTTCAAATTTAGTCTTTTTTCTTCTCCAGTACAGAGAATATGAAATACTGTTTTGCAGAAACCTCTGAATAACTGTAGGAATGTCTGCCTCAGAGGAGACATGTATTATGCACCCATCTTCTGGTTTCAGGTTTTTCTTTTTTTCTTAGGGGTAAGAAAATCTTGTTGCAGTGAAATCTGCTTTCTGGAGTGAGGGTATATCAATAAAATAACATACAGTTCCGAACTGAGACTATTTACAAAATCCGTTAAAGGTCTTCTCTTCCCCAGCTGTTTCTCAGAAGGCTCACCACCAAGATGATTCATACAAAAAAATCTTAAGCAATTTTTATTAATACATTCCCAAAACATTTTAAAATACTTTGAGACAGACTATTTAAACTTGTGTTAGCTGTCATGAATAGCCTAGGCAGCCAGTCATCAGATGGACAGTTCTTCATTGATTTCTTTCTTTTGACAAGCATCTCTGGTTTTACATGCAAATTTGTCATCTTAAATTTATCCAGTATATAACCATTCTCATCCCACAGCCGTGCTACTAATCATGTTCAGAATCAGTGTACAGCTTAATTCCCACTCGGACGCTATCGGTGAGCCTTGAAGGAGAAGCAGCAACTTTTCACTTTGAAGAGTTGCACTTGTGGTGTCTCTGCAGCCTGACACTAACTCTTTTGAAATATTCTTAGAGACAGCCTCCCCACTGAATCAGCCTAAGCTAGTTCAGAATGCTACCATGTAGGATAGGATAGCTTCTTGGGGATGGGATTGCAGATGCACAAATGATCACCCGCAGTACTCATTGAAAACTTTGGAGAAGGTGGCTTCAGAAAACCAACTGCAAATTTCCTGGGTAACATGCCAAGGGAATGCCAATAGGATATCGACTGCAGCTGGAATTATCATGGAAAGACACAATTTCTGGCAGCACAATTAAAATGTACAGCTGTGCTTGCCAGAACATTTTCTAGCTGAGTGGCAGCATCCAATAAAACAATTGAAGAGACTCCCAAAAATCTGAACAGTGGCAGAATAAAACCATCTTGAAACAAGCCTACCTATTGTCACGAGTTGTTTGGCAGAATAAGTTTTCTTTACTATAAACTTATGACTGACCCTACAAAACAGTAATTAACTGAGCAACCTGGACTAGTGGAAGGTGTCCCCACCCATGGCAGGAGGGTTAGAATGAGATTATTTTTAAGGTTCATTCAAACCCAAACCATTCTATGATTCTGTGTATGTATGTATGATTCAAGCTTCTCAGATGGGTACTAATAAAAACATGGACAATTGCCACTTCTGCTGTCTTCATACAATATGAAGGATGGATTCTGCTTGGATGAGTTTAGAAAAGACCTTGGAGGAGGTTTCTGAAGAAAAGCATTTTAAACTTTTATGACCTGTTACAGCAATATGCGTCTAGCAGCGTCCAGAACATTTCAGATGGTTTGGTTTACTTCTGAATAATGTGCTACCAGTGTTTGACCTGGAAAACAGGCTCTGAGAAGCCCACCTTTCCTTTTGACACCACTGAGCCATACAATCCAGGGTATAACCTCAGCTGTTGTCAAAGATGTTACTGCTGAAGTCAGTGGAAGCACACTGATTTACCTTAGGAGACGTTCTGGCTCTGTGCCTTCTTTTGTCTTCCATCCTGGTTCCAGGGTTATAACAGACCACTCCTGAGTCAACTGGAAGGATTAGGCTGATGATTTGGTATTGCAGGGATTCAAGTGCAGCCTATGATGGGGCATATGGTCTTCCTCTGCCCTTTAGTATTCCTATATCATGCATCTAATGCAATCTGCTGCCACAGAAATAGGAAGTCTTATAGCCTACTAGAAATAGAATAAATAAGAGATATGTAAATAATAGCACCCTGTATAAATTAGGAAAAGAGTACACAATAAGTTTATTACCCCAAGAAAATAAATTGATTAAAGTTTGTGAGCATTTTTTAGCTTTTAAAAAGCAAATGATCAAAGCCACAAATTATATAGGTCTTTAACAGTACAAATAAAGAAAATTAATAACCAGCCCAGCCATTATTAAAGATTGTGTGGCTAGAGAATTCATCACTCTATTGACCTGAACTTTGGACTGGGTACATAGCCCAGCTGTAATTAAAATATACACACAGTTTACCTGCCTCAAAACTGCATCAGGTTACACTGGGTTAAACTAAATGCCACAAGCTTGGATGAATGCAGAAGGGCTTTTGCCTCCTGCACTAAAATATGAGATCACTGTTATGTTTCAAGTTGTATCACAACAAACATTCTGTGTAAGAGGATACAGCAGTTTATATTGCAAATGCACAACAGTTTCTGCCAGCACAGAACTGACTTTTATTTTTTTTCCACCCTTTTTTTCAAGTATTCTAAGGCACTGCATTAATCCTTCGTTAAACAAAATTATCTCTAGTCTCGTTAGGACTCTGGAGTTATTGTAACTGGCACCAAGCAGCAAAGAGGCAAAGGGAAAGGACTGGGTATCAGCACTGATAACAGGCAACATGCATAATTCTTCGGTGCTGAAACACCCTTCTGCCATGGCTAGCTGTAAGTGAATTGGCTGGACAGATTTTCCAGATCCCCTGAACGTTCCTAAATTACTATACTCACCCAATTACAGTCCTCAGGGGTCACATTCCATTTTCTGAAAACTGGTAACAGGCCACCACAGCTGATGAAATGATGTAGGTATCCAGGCAACTATTGTGCTGTTTGATTAATATAGCAAACACTTGTGTGGCATGATCTCACATACTTCCAAATGCTCCATATGATCTGCCTCGAACTAGAGATCATAAAAGTTTGCCTCATACTTACATTCCCAGTCTTGCATGGATCAGATTTTCCAGATGAAAATATTTATTAGCACTTCTTATTATGCCTCTCTTTTGTTTTGATTTAACCCCTGACTTTATACATAAAGGTGTCTAGAAACAGGAGGTTGATTTCTACTTTTTCTTCTCTTCCTTTTTCTTCAGTAAAGTTTATTTGCTTCACTCTAAGCCAGTTAGCTGTAGTAAAGTTCCAGGTATTATAATAGATAGATTTGCCAGAGAGTTTTAGTTCCTAATGTAATTCCACTCCAGTGGACATTTTGAACAGCTGTAACCTGGATATATGTATAAGGGGAAAAGAGGGTACAAAAAGTGCAGCTTCTTGTTGCCAGAGAAATAACAGAGAAATCTCCACAATACCCTAGTTCTCTCACTTTAGTGGAGAGGATCTGAGTACTGCTTCTGCTTCAGATGCCCTGAAAGTGTATTTTTTAAAAAAGCAGATCCAGCAAGTGGCACCAGGACCACATGCAAATATCTAAGCTAGTTTCTGTTTTGCATCTCACCCCTTTCTGCAGGCAGCAGATGCGCTCTGCTTTGCAAATGCTGGAAAGACAGAGGAGAGAGAAAGAAATAGCCTGTAGCTGACATGTTCCCCAAGGAAACTCTGGCTGCAGGTCAGCAATGTGGGCAGCACCAGCTGCCCATCCCATCGAGCAGTTTCCGTGGAGTATTCAAGGGGTTAATGGAGCTGTAGTGGAGTGTTTGCTTTCTTCTGTTTGAAATCAAACATCTGATCTTTATCTGAGGTGACAGGTTTAATGTCTTCCTTCTCTGACAAATTTTTACCCTAAGAGGAATGCAAACACATCTATTGGTGTGGTTTTATAAGTGCTCATCTTGGCAAGCCAATATTGGCAGCTTCGTGCCCTAATAAACAGCAAAGCCATAAGCTTGTGCCGCTTGCTTAAAAAAAAAAAAATTATATCCCTTACATCATTTAAAATATTTTACTTTAGATCTGTCAGGGATTGGGTACTTTGACAGAGCTTTTGGCAAGGTGAAGTATCACTGTTCCGCAATGCTGACTTCCCTTCTCTCTCTTTTTATTCTTTCTTTCCATTTTCTTTCTCCTTCTACTTCTTCTTATTTAAGTTAAGAGAGTGTTTGCAAAATACCCTATTACCAGCCTGATCAAGGGAAAAGCCTTTCTCTTGCACATGGCAGGACATGTTTTGGTCAGCAGAAATTTGCTTTAGAACACGTCTCTCCCTCTGGCCTATTATACTCCCTTCCTGAGGAATTGGAGAAGGGGCAAAGGAAAAAATTGGTGGACTTGATGTGGACAGATGCCTGGTCTGGAAACAGAACTGTGAAATACAGTCTGTTTTAAACAGGCCAATGAAGATTCATGAAGCCATGGTAGGTTGCATATAAATAAAATCTTCATATTCCTGAACACAGCAAATACTGTCTAATTCAAAATGGCTTTCCATCACCTCTAACTTATTGGGGAAAAAACTGGATTGTGCTTTGACTGAAACTTTTGTTATAGATCTGAAGCATAAAACAGTTCACTAACAAAATCTGTAACAATTCAGTAGTTCTGGTTGGATAGAAACCATCCTTACTTAAGCAGCTTCTCAGTAACTCCCTGTCTGGATGGTAGGATAATGCTGAAAGCACCTGCCAGAAACATTGAAAAGCTGTTGTGTTCTATCATGAAGTTTTCATCTTGGCTTAGCCATAAAAACACTATAAGAAAGCTTTTTGTCTGTTTATGGCTGTTTGGGAAACCAAAGTGTTTGGTTAGATCACAAATTAAATGAAGACTAAAGGTCCTAAGTTGGTCTCTTAATTGGGATAGGAGTGTGGAGAAAAACTGCAACTTCAGGATGGTTCCAGTTAATCAAGTAAAAATTATTTTCAGTGATGTCAGGCAGAGTTTTGATCAACTAATTCTCTGTCTATAGCAGAATTAGGGTCAGGTTTGTTCAGGTTATATTTTAAAACACTCCTCACCCATGGAGTTGCAAGTGTACTTCTTACTCCATTTTCTCATACCAAGCGTTTCCAGTACCCACTGATAGCAATTAGCAAAGATTTTCACCAACATAACATCCATGACATGCAAGCAACACTACTGTGGTATCTCGGAAGTCATCACCTACTTCCCAGGTCTTTTGCCTCTAGGTCTAGACCTCCTAGGACAGAACAGAAGATGCCAACTGTGGTATTTGAACACAGGACTTCTAGATTTTATTTCAGTCTCATATTATTGCTTTCCTTATGGGCCACAAAACTGGATCCTTTTGAGGAAGGACTCAATATTGCACCAAATGTTGGCTAACCGATGAAGCCATGGGGTGCCATGGTGACGTAAGGTAATGACTGTCCAAGAAATCCTTGCATCCACCCTCATGGGAATCCCCTATCCACATAGACTCCTAAAGTCTCTTGCAGCCACCCTGAACAGCAAATTTGAATATACATTTGGTTGTGAGTTTGGGCCTATGCAAAAACTGATGTGCAAAAACACCTGAGCTGGTGGACAGGTCCTGCAAAATGAGAGCCATCAATCTATTCCCAGCTGTTGCAGCGGTGGAAAGCACTTGTGTCGGGTAGTAGCTGCTCCAGAATGTGGCAAATTGCAGTGCTGGCACCAAGGCTGCTGTTATCGCTTCCAGCTCCAAACTGCTCTCATCTTTGCGATTCGTTACTGGGAGTGAGCATTTTCTGCATGTCAGGTTTTGGTTTCACAAGAAGTGTGATCACAACTGGATTCCTGCCAAAGACATACTTGCTGCAGAGCTTCTATCAGACTTCAGTTTTTGGTAGCATCACAAGTAGACAGACATAAATGGATGGGAAGGTGCTCTTTTAAAGCTATCCAAGGGCACCCTAATAAATTCTGTTTTCATGCTGTGTGTTGAGGCCCTCCTGCTCGATCACAGAAGATGACCTGGGACAGAAGACCCTGATGAGTGACAAGTTTGTTTGTGCTGGGATGAGAATCTGGCCCCACAGATCTTTTTCAGGGTTCCTGCTTGGTTTTGCCTGTGCAGTCCCTGGCTGTGCCCTTTCCCCTCTTAGTGCTCCTGCCAGAAGGCTGAAATGACAGTCAGCTCTTCCCTTTTTTAATTCACTGGTGCTCGCTGATGGTAGAGACAAACAGGAGCATAAGCATAGGTATCCTAACCATAAGGCGATGTGACGTTACTCTGCTTGTACAATGTTTCTCCTTTATTTTATTTTTCTGTAAAGAAGATGCCACATGAGAAAAAAAAAAAAAGGTGAAAAAGCATCCAGCCTATCCTGGTGCTGTTGGGAACCTCCTCAGCCACCCTGCATGGCTCCCACCACCTATCGTCTGGGGGCAACTATTCACCCCCTTGCTATGCTGCTATTCTGCTGAAAATACCCAGGACCCAAAAGAAGATGGACCTATGGGTAGCCAGGGTGGGGAGTGAGGCAAAGCACAACCTGTCCCAGTGGTGAGGCCGGCCAGGGTGTCAGCCGGTGGGTCTGAAGCCATCACCCCGCTCCTCAGCTGCTGGCTTTTCCAACATGATCTATAGAGCGATGCTGACAGTAGATTTTCTGGCAGCAATAAAGGTGGCCCGATTCAGAGAATAATTACTGTATGCAAATGAGTGTGATTTTCCTCTGCCCTTTTATGGATGACTCTGCTCTGCCATTCATCAGGGCCACAAATTTCACTTGGTAGGAGACGGATTTAAAGAGACAGCCGCCTCTAGAGCTTTGTCTCGGACTTACTAAATCCATGCTTAAGTGTCTTCATAAATAGACATGCATATGTTATAAAGGGGATGGCAGATTCCAGCCTCTTTATCTATGTATTATTGCTTAGAAAACTGTTGAGAAAACATCCGACTCTGTGGCCATACAGTATATGAAAGCTTTCATTGCTTTGAATAACAGTCTCTTCTCAGACCAGGGTTATATGTGGTTTAGTATGGCCTCTAGTGTGTTTTTTCTCTCTCACTGTGTCTTTTATGATGTTTATACGGTATGTGCCTCAGTGTGCAGTGGAGGAGGGAGAGAGTGCTATATTTTTTCTGACGACAATTAGTTAATGGCTATCACGTTCACTGTAGTAATGGAAGAGGCTGCAGTCACAGCAAGAAGCCTCGGCATGTTTGTGCTGTTGAGGCTGAGTCCATCTGATGGTGGGGAGGAAATGTCCTATAGTCGTGATTTTCCTGTCACGGTCTTGATCTGATGATGCCATCAATATACAATATATCATGATAAAGGGGGGAAAACCCTGCAGCAAAAAAAGAACGAAATCAAGATTTTTGTTTCTGAGCATGGTGTGAGCCTGGTGGGTTAGCAGGAAAAGAAAACTGTGATGAAGTCAACCTGTTGTTATTCCCTGATGCTGGATACAGGAACATGGTGGTGTGTTCACAGGAAATCTGTAGTACTTAATGTGTCACTGCTAAATATCCATTTGTGCACTTGATCCCAGCGTGTGCTGTGCACCCTCCTCCTCAGCGCACGGAGGAGAGGGGAAGGAGGGAGCTATAAACAGAACAGGCCTGTCTGTCACTGGGCTGTCTTGTTACTCATGCGGCAGCAAGATACCGGTGTCAGTACATCCACAACACTTTTCTCCCAGTGCCACTCAAAAAACAGAGGAGAGAAGCTGTGATGTTTCGGTGTTTGTCGACAGTGTGCACCACTAGAGGCCATCACACACTTCCCTAAATAAATATCAATTAATGCACTTGGTTTTGGGGAATTCCAGGAGATGGGTCCTGGGCCCCTTAATCTACTCTTGCAGCAGTAGTACTTCAGTTCAAGGTTCAGGTCCTTTGGTTAATAGATCTGTGCAAGATACACTTCAAGAAAGAAGTTGTTTTAAGGAAGAAGGAAGCCTTTGGTCCATATGCAGAATGCATCAGACATTTCTTTTCCTTTGAATACGAGAAGTAGGTATCAAATGAAAGGGGAAAAAAAGCAGGCAAGGAGTACATTTTCCTGGGGCTTTCAAGAACAGTGAACAACATTTGCAGGTAAATGGGGCAATGGGGAAAGTTTACCTGCTTCTAAGTTTGTGCCTTGTTCTCTTCAACTTTCGGCAAATTTCCCATCTTGCAGAGGCAGGCTTGGACTGGTTTGCTACATTCAAATCACTCCACTCCTTGTGACAAACTGTAATCATTTGCAGCAGACTGGGCAGCTAAGGAGTTATTTGGCCTGAGTAAACACTGTCTGATATTAGGAGGCACAGGTGATTTTCTGATAAACTACACTTGACTAGTCCTGGGCGTTCAAATTTCTCAGTGGAAATCCAGGAAATTTCTTGATTGTGATTTGAAGCTAGTAAAAAGCCAGTAAAAATCCTGAAAGGATTTTATTCCAAAACTCAAAGCTGAAGATGGGAAGTATAAAATCTCACTAACCAAAATTAGTGTTCCTGCAGGGATACTAGCAGTGCTTCCACATGGGTCTGTGATTAAGCCGAACTCCACGCTGGAGAGCCCGATGCCCATGCTCACCCAAGGAGAACAGCAGGGCAGAGGGAAATATTTGCAGAGTAAAGTTAATTACTGGCAGCAAAAAAAAAATCAGCTTTCCTATATTATTAAGAGGTATTTATCCTATGTCTGTTGAGCTGCTGTTCTAATGTAGGTTGACCTCTGACAAACATTAAAATAATTTGACATTCTTGTATTGCGTTAATAGCCAGCGTGACTCATTTGGGAGGCGGATTCTGACTTACAACTTCAGAGTCAATCTGCTTTCGTCCCATTATTATTTCTGTGTTAAGATGAGGCTTAAGGATTCAACCCCAGTGGGTTTTCATGTAGCTTTGGTGTGTAGTAGGAAATTAAACTGGTTATGAAACTGTTTTCCTGATTCCCTGTTTCTCAGCCACCACTGGCAACGAGCAGACACCCTGCATTGCTGGTGGGGAGCATTTTGCATGGAGGTCAGCCTGCTTTATGTGCCATCAGGCACTGGAGTCCTTTTGGATTTTTTTTTCTTCAGTTCTGGACAGGGCACTGAGATTTAGGGTGGGCATCCCATGAAGGGCAAACTTGATGTAATGAAACTGCATGCTGTCCAGGCAGCCGGGGCCCTGATTGCAGGAGCCAGTGGGATGCCCTGTGGGACCTGGCAAAATTCCTTCTAGGCACAAGGTGCTGCTGCTGCCACTGGGCAGTCTGTTTAAAAAGTGTTTTGCCATTGTTCAGTTTACACAAGTTTTACTGATGCTGGACAAATTAACTCTGGGAGGACACTAGGGGAATTTCCAGTAGTCTGAGAGAAAACTGTATCTAGGACTCACAAAATAGCCAGCGTGGGGTTAGGGAACAGAGCGAGCAACTTCAAACAGAAGTTTTAAACTAGAATATTTCCTTTCCTTTAGACCCACAAGACATTTAAGACTGAGGCCTTTTTAGACTGATTAACCCAGTAGTGATGGTGGCTTGTGTGGGTGGGAGTAAAGCATGAATTTCAAAGTTACTTTTCTCTGCTGCAAAATCTCCAGATCACAGACAGGGAAAGGAACGGAAAGGAACGGAAAGGAACGGAAAGGAAAGGAAAGGAAAGGAAAGGAAAGGAAAGGAAAGGAAAGGAAAGGAAAGGAAAGGAAAGGAAAGGGGCAATACAATATTCACAAAAGTTTCCATTGAATACAAAACTTCATGTGGCTGTATCCCTTCCCACCTGGAACTTTCTTTCTTCCTCTCCAGTCTCTCCTTCTTCTGATCCACTGTGAATACAATGGAGAGACAGCTTCTGCACCATGGGTATTGCACCCCATGTGGCTTGAATATGTACACAGGGTAAGGTCTGGAGTTATTGTTACACATTTATAGTAGTCCACATGGTGTGCTAGGCCCTTGCCAGGCCATCAGGAAGAAAGTTTTCTTCTCCAAGGATTTTGCCATCTAAGAGTGGTGGCAAAAGTTGACAGAGGGTAGAGAAGAAGCAATGGGAAGTTTACATGCAGTCAGCTGTACTTGACAGGAGCAATTTAAAGTATAAATGGGACAAGGTCCTGCAGATGATCTCTGGGAGGTCTTGCTGGACATCCAGACTCATGTTGGTGAAGTCACAGAGGCAGCTGTGGAGCAACCTGACAAGGAGAGAAATAGTCTGTTGGCATGGGAGTCCAGCTAACTGAGCAAATCATACTAGGTTTTTTTCTTATTCTTGAATAAAGTAACTATTTAAATTAGCTATCTAAATACAGCACATTTACTTCTTGAATCTGGCATTTTTTTGTGTTCAGAGGTTTCTACGAAATTTGAACCAATACGTTTTTTCAGCTAAATTTTCACCAGCTGAAGTCCACTTGTAACTAGTTCTTCTTCTCCTGAACATTTTCCTCCTCTTCTCACAAATCCCTTGTGCTCCCTTGTGTTCATGGACAAATGCTTTGCCAGGAGAGGGGCAGCTACACTACCTCAAGCCAGAGACTTTTGTGTCCATTACCCATAATGCCTTAAAATGGACAAAAGATTTCTGAGACACACACTGAGACACACCACAGGAGGATAGTTAAAAGAAAATAGAGCATCTTTTCAGTCAAAACATCCTGAAGTATCTCCACATAATGCTTCATGGCATATGACAGGAAGAAGATGACATCTCTCATCACTAGTCAAAAAATAAAAACCATGTCAAGTATGAATTGCCTTTGAAAAAAATACTGTACATGATTTCCATGGTCAGACATCCTGGAAAACTTCCAAAAAGGGGGAAGAAGGAGGGAAAAAGAAAAGGGGAAAAAAATGTTATTGATTTCCTCATTGGGAATGTTATATAACCTTCGTATTTTATTAAAAAACTTTACTCTCACTTTGTGAAAGGTTCTTTAACACATTATGTCATTTTGTAATACAATAGTTCTTCACCTCCTTCCAGCCCCATCTCCCCAATGTGTTCTCTCAACTGTAGTTATTTTCTTTCCTTTTAAAAAAAATATTTCTGATAAATGTTTGTAAGTGTTAAACAAAGGCGTACACTTTAGTGTGGCATAAGTTAATGCAGGCGTCAGGTAACACTCAGAACACGCTGACATATTTCAAGCAAAACATGGGAACTTCAGTTCAAAAACCTTATTTTTTGTCTTGAAATAGACGCTCATAGTCTTTGTTTTAAGAACACAGAACTATTTTTTTTTTTTTCCTCTTGTAATAGTGGATTCCAGCTGCAGGACTCCTCAACTTTTCCTTTCCCCCTTCCTCCTTCTCCACTTCTCCCCCCCCTCCCCTCAGTCTCTCCCCCTCCTTCCCATCCGGCATCTACTCATGCACACATACTCTCTAACTTTTTGTTTTTAGTAGCTGCTGCCCCATAAGAAATGCTATCCAACAGACCTGGTGCCTGTCACCGCTTCCCATCACATGCCTGGTAATTAAACTCTGACTGATTTATTGACTGACAGCCAACAAATCCCAACCCAGTTTTTATGATATACATGCCTCCCCAGGCTAAATTCACTCAAACAACAGCCCAGCTGAAAAGGAGGAGGAAAGGGAAAAAAAAAAAAAGAGGGATACAGAAAAAGCGCTACACACACGCGCATGCACACACACTCACGTACAAAAAAATCTGGTATTGGTAGATGAAGGGGAGACATTTTGCAAAGAAAAAAACTCAGCACAACATCTCTTTCAAATCCAGACTTGGAAAGGGAAAGGGGGGGGGAGGAGGAAAGAAGTAGTAAACATCATTACTTCAGCTTTAAGATTCATTTGAAACGTCTCACGTACAAAAGAGCTCTGAAGGGGAAAACAAGACGTGCTTGCAGCTAATATTACAGTCAAGTTCCAATTTTACCTAAGGGAAAGCAGCTTTATTAAAAGTCATGACTGAAATTGCGTGACAGGTGCCAATATTCTCCACCCTGACAGATGTGTCAGTTTGCGAATGCCATTTTCTTGTCAGCGGTCCCTAGATGGAGTTGCTCCCATCACCATTTGTCTCTCTTCCAGCTAGATCACACATGCCCGTCGCTTGCCTCCAAGCTGCGCTGCGTTGTTTGATATGTGGAATCTTCACAATGAGACTTATTAAAAGACAGTCCATTATTTTTATTTAGAGCATTTCCAAAACAAGCAGAGCGCGCAGAGATAATTTAAAAATTGTGCGGCGGGTCATCTCCAGGCCAGAGCGGCTCAATTGTAAATGCATAAGAAAGCAGTGTCTCCCCCGAGCCCCTCCTCATCCTTCAGTTCATAATGAGGTTGATTTGAGTGACATTTAACCCTTGAATAATGGCCCTCCGAGTCAGCAGGACTCTATAGCTGTTCTCTGCAGAGGCAGTTCAGCCTGAAGGATTAATTCTGCTCCGATTTTTCCTAAATCTCCCCCCACCCCCTTCTGCTCTCCTATTTTGTTACAGGTGTGCTTCACAGCGTACTGCTAGATCTAAAAGACTCTTGATCGTCTGTATTTATAGACCCTTTTCCTCCTCCTGTTGGTTTCAAACACAAAGAAAAATGGTATCTCTCAATCGTGCTTGGTATGAACAGCAGGTAAAGCTGCAGCAGACTCCTCTCCAGCCTCTGATGGAAAATTATTACAGATGAAATGATTCTGTAATGGAAATGGTAATAGGAAAGTTTCATTCTAAAGGATGTTTGTGCTAACATGAGAGGCTATAATATGTGATGGATTTGGATGCAGGAATAAGTGTGATCTCAAACTGAATTTTACTTCATCATTACTAGAGGTGGCACTCAGGGGTTGGAGGAGGGCTAATGGGCAGTGCTTGCAAACATTGCAAGGTGAAAGGACTTGAAATGTGAGATCATTGATATCTCATTGTCCCAGGCTAAGTGGCATAGCAGGCTGTTGCTTCAGCATTTCTTTCTTAAGTACATGGATGCTAATTCTTCTTAGACTGATAGAGCTCGTCAGTCCTGGTGAGTATTTGTCTCTCAGGGAAAGTATGTGGTGAAATCATAACTAACACTTCGCAGATGATAGGGAGCTGCTTTCACTTCTTGTGGAGAAACAGCATTTGCCTCTTCATCCTTACCTTGGCACAAAATATGGGCTGGACCCTTTTCCTGCCTGATTGCCAGAGAAGAGTTTGTCTCTGTTGCCATCACAGGCAACTCTGAGTCAGCTGCAGGCAAGACAAGGCTGCAGACTGGCTGCAGTGTCACGTAACTCTTGTTTTCCAACAGCATTGTGATCCCTGCATGCTCCTTTGGATCACATCCTTTCTGGTCCCTCTCAGCCCTGTCTCAGGACTCTGTCAGGTGAGGACAGTCTGGGATGATCTTCCTTCTTCAGAATATGAGCAGACTCCAAAGTTGTGGCAGACAACAGATGGAATAAAAGGCATCATAGCAATGTTTGACAGGACCTGGATGGAAAATGAAAGGTTGCCTCTTGAGCAGAGAAAGCAATGAGAGGAGAAATACTGGAAAAGAAAGAACTGAATAAAACAGAGATTGGTTGTATTGATCTCCATGGAAGACACTCTCATACCATATGAGTTGAAGAAGTTTTAGAAGAATTCAAATGAAAAAGCTCTCATACTCTGCAAGCCTTTCTTAGGGGAGCATTTCCATTACACACGCACCTGGAAGGCCCAAGCTTAGATTTTTCACTCACTAGTCTGTCACCCTTTCACACAAGCAATCCTTTAGAAACTTATTTAAGAATTATAAAACTGTGACCAAAAACTACTAGTGAGTTTTCTCCTCAGTCTGGAAAAAGAAGATGGGCTGCCAGAGTAATATTTTCTTCCCCTTCTCCCTCAGCAATGTCTGCAAACCTGGAGCCACAGTTCTGAGAACAGCCACAGAAGGAATTACACCATAGTCCAAACAGCCATCAGCTCCAGGGCAGGCAAGGAACACACCAAACTGCTCCTGAATTACACCACACATCAGCATTTCTCATTTGGGAGGAAGGGAGACAGGGTTGAGGAGGGAAAAGAGAAGAGGACAAGGAAAGGGATGAATATGCTGCTTGCTTGGTTCATTTGTCTTATTGTTAGAAGTATTAATCTGCTCTTCCAGGTTCCAGGAATCCATTCTTCCTTTTAAGAAAGAAGTGGGCAGCTTCCATCAAAAACTGAAGAAGAGGGAATGTTTTGGCAGTGTGCTCTAACAATCAGAAGCTGTGGACTCAGCTAATGAAAAAAAGAAAAAAATCTGCAGGTGAAAACCTTGTGCAGGGCAGGGCAGCAGACTTCACCCCGCTGTGGGCATTAATGCAGCCCGTGCAGATGACTGTGACTGCTGTGGCAGATCTGCTCTGGAGTCCATCTCTCAGGCCGGATCAAGGCTTGTAGGTCTTAATAAAGTCAAGTCAACACACAGCAATAAAATAATAAGTCTGGGCAGCTGACAGATGCTAATGAGCATGCTTATTTAAACCACCAGCAAAATCCAGTTGAAAACTAAGCAGATACATAAAACTCTTGACTGAATCCTTTTTACTTGGAGAGAGATAATTAGGGCCCATAGGACATTTTCAAGGAAAATATTTCGGATGCAGTATTAAGAGCCCATTTCTGAGCATGATTAACTTTACTTACTGCAAGAGAAAGTATTCCTGTTTTTAATCACAGAATGGTTTGAGTTCTATGTATTTACAGCTTCAGATGACATAGGTAGGCAATGGAAAAAAACAAATAGGCAGAAGAGGATGGTGTGATGAAGAGCTGTGCCAAAAGCACTACAGCTGATGAGTCAAAGGAGGCTTAACTACGTTCTCAGCTTTTTCAGTGGAAAGACCTAGGCAGTAGACACACATATGCAGATCTTTTGGGAGCTTTGGGTAGATACACACATAATGGTTATTTGAAACATCACCTTCACTGTAAATGAGACTATTTGCTCTTGTGCCTTGCTTATCCTGAGTATAAGAAAGCATTTACATTATTGACTCCAAAATCATATTTATGTCATGAAACAGTGGGGCCTTCACTGAGTGCAAGTCCATCAGGGTGACTGCAGCCAGCAGAAAACAAGATTTACACACTGGCAAAAATGGAAACGATCCCTCTTCCCCTATTCCTCCCCCCAGGTATTTGCACTTGCAAACTACTGGCCTTCAGCTGCAACATGGAAATAACTCAGATGGTAATAATTCTAAAGAAAACATTTGCTTTTTGTAAAAAAGCTTCATCACTGGGAAAGCTCTGACGTGATTTTTGCATGGCTTTCCTTTCCCCTGTGACATATTGACAGAAATTTGAAAAGAGTGTCTCCTTTCCCAGGAAAGCAGAGCAGAGATCAGCTGCTATGGCTTGGTGGCCCTGGTGTATGTGATTCATCTCCTCAGGTTTTTGGTAAAGGAAAGGCAGGAAGATCCTGGGGACATAGCCATATTTTGATCTTTCTTGTCCTGTGTTTCACGTTTTTACTTCTGTACTGTTCAAAGTGACTATGTCAGTAAAAATTACTGACACTTCTGCTAGCAAGCGAGCAACCTGCTTTGGGGTAACCTTTATTCTTTTTTTTTGTACCACTTTTTTTTTATTTCTTTGTTCTGCTATAGTGCCAGAGAAATCTAGAATGCCCTATACACTAATACCACTGGCTTTTCTTTTTTTTTTTTGGCAATCACTAAGAAGAATAACACTTCATGTGGGAGACAGCTGTTCAGATATGCTTCAAGTGAAGCTAAGTTGATACATATACATTATTCCCCACTTTTTTCTTTTTTCTCGTCTGCATTTTATTTCAGATTCTTAAAAAAAAAAAAAAGAAAATGTAATACATGTAATAAAATTATATAAATTTTGTATAAAATGGTATTAAAATGTTACAGAAATATTAAAAAGATCCTTAAGATGTCCTCTCATCAGTAAAGGGTTTCTCTCTCCTTTTGTCAATCTGCATTCACCTATTTACTATTTCCTATTCAGTAATAGAAAAGCACCTCAGGCTATTAATCTGAACTTCAAAAAAATGTGGATTACTTCCATGGGACACCTTTCTGGACCTGAACAACCTCATGAGGCTCCAGAATGGGAAGGGTGTGTAAATGAGCGTTTCTACACAAAGACTGGTTCATCCCTGAGTGTTTCTCCTGCTTTCCTATACTATCACATGCATAGTAGGGAAAGATAATAACAAAATTATATTTTAAAATGTTGGGAAGAAAATCAGGAAAAGTAGATCAAGAAAAATTACAAAAAATCAATAAAATGAAATTGTGCCCAGCTTAGATCAAGAAAGATAAACCCCATCTTTTTAAATGGGCAGAAAAATTTAAAAAAAAAAAAAGTATATTAATTTCTACAGGGATAAAAGCTACTGATTAAGATATCCAAGCCACCTTAAGTCAGTTTATTTGAACAACCTGAGAAAAACAAAACTCAGTGTCTCTTATCTATCTAATATAGCAGTGGTTTCTTATCACTAACTTTAAAATCTCTGTTGGCTTACGCTAGGTTTGATTCGGATGAATTTGGCCCAATAAATCTTACTAACACTTCTTCCTTGAAGTCATGGCCTAACATCTGTCGTGAGTTCCTTTTAAGTTTAACCTTAAGTCAGAATTTCCTGTATTTTAATAGTTGCTTCTTAATAACTGCAGCACGGTTATAACAAATTTAACCTTTCAGTTACAGATCTTCACAACACATTTTTACTGCATAGAAAAGCTATCTTCAATGATTTAGAAGGGATTTTCAAACTTAAGCTCATATTTTTCCTCTTCCACAACTGTCTGAACATAGCCAGTGATTTAATTTGGCTTTAAAAACAAAGAAATACAAAACTATAAATATGGCAATGTATTAAAAAAATCTTAATCTTTTTTAGGCTTTTCTCTCTAGCATTGCATCAACAAAATTGTTGATGAGGTGTTGGCCTGTGACTAACTTGGTGTGGCCTTCATGGAATATTAATGACTTTGTGGGTCTCAAGCCAAAGAAACTCTTTAAACTGCCACATAATATCAAGCGTTGTATCAATATCACATTCTAGATGGCACAAATGCATATCCAAGTCTCAAGCTGATGGACAAACACGTGTCTGAGCCTCATCAACTGTTTTGGCCACAAGGCAAAGGATGAAGCTGGGTAATTCTCAAGCTATAAGCATGACTGCCGAATACTTAGAAATAGTTGAGCCATATTTTGGCTGCAGTATTCCACAAGCACTTAGCCTGAGGCATGGAAAATGTCAGCCACTGTGAATAAAGTTTATTAGTGTTTTGAGTAACTGGAAACGCTCCCACAGAGCCAGGAGTTAAGGAGTGCTGAATAATAGGTGGGACTATGCAATCCAATGGTCCTGCTTGTTCCTGTTTTGGAATGTCTGAAGGAGACATGCTCATTTATGGTTTGTAGACTCCGTCCTTTTTCCCAGTCCTTGGGGTCAATCCCACAGAAGTGCGTGTACTTGTGTAGCTTGGCATATATCATCATTTTAGAAGTGAATTCTGATCACTTGTTCTCCTTTCCTCTGCTAAAGGCGTGTACAAGCCACAATGTACACCTTCTCTCTGTTTTTTCCAGGTTTATCAACAGGTGATGAGGAAAAGTGTGAGTCATCACTACACTAGACAGAGAAATGCTGCCAGAAACAGTGGTCCTCTTAGCTGCTGGCACTGTCAATCAGACTATATGTTGGCCCTGTGTCTGTGTCCTGTAATTAACCTCTGGTGTCCTCACAGCTTTTCACAAGTCCTGTTCCTCACTGAACTCCCATGGGGGTTCTTCCTCCACTTATGTTACCTGGATGAGGCTGGAAACTTAAACTGCTGCTGTAGGTGACAGAAAACTAATGCTGATGATCTCAATTTACTGATAAAACTGTTGAGTTTATTCCTTCTGTTGGGATCCCACAGTTAAATTGGGATCCTTTAATTCCTGATGTTGCTGGGTTTATGTCTATTCTCAGTGACCTATCTTTTCTCTTCAATACACCTTGGAATTGTTATATTACTCTGGTTTCTTGCAAGTTGCCTGATTCTGTTTTCACGGAGGTTTTCTAAAGGTTTCTTAGTCAGAAACTCTGAAGGAAGAATATTTCCACACCATCTTCTGAAGCTCTGGGTGTCAAGGCCAGGGAAGCCCTTCTGGCTGTGCTAAGCTCTGATTGCCTGATTTTGCTGAGCTTGCACAGCTCTGCCAGTCAATGAGGAGATGTGCAAGAGTGTAGCCATTCTCCAGATTAATTCCACATTCTCCTTATGCCTGAAACATCAGGGACACTAAACAGCAGAGTCAACAAACATTTACAAAGTCTTACGGGCCCAGGTAGCTTGGTGCCCTGATAGCTGAGCCTCCGTGGTCTAAGTGTAGAGCCATGGGCACTGTTGTGAGATGTCTCTCTCTTGTTTGGGACTGTGTTGTCCTGTACCATGTCTGGTTGCTACCCTACACAACTGAGGTTCTTTGTTTCATGTTTTCTGCTGGCCCATCTACTGAGAAGCCAGGGGAGAAGTCCAAGTAGGTGCAATAGGGAAAGTGGAGTCAGGATCAGCAGAGATGGCATACAAACCTGAGAAGCAGGGAGAATATGGGAAGGAAATAAAATTCATTTTTAAATATAGATGGTGTAGGCAGACTGGGGAAATGCCCAATAGTAAATTTAAAAACTACACAAAGTATTGAGGGAGAAGAGTCATACAATCTGATAACAATATTTGAGGGCTCAAAAGGGTACAAGGTACTCCTGGTCTTGTTTAGAGAGGTGTGGAATATGTAAATCTGTCACTAACAGAAAAAAAGATAGTAGCCACATTTTTCTGAGATCACCACACTGTTTTGATTGCAACACAGGAAAACCAGAGCGTCTTTGTGCCCAACAGAATTTTCAGAATAGATGCTAGACAGCAAGTTGCTGTAAACAAGCTTCTCTGTCTCAATCCTGATTTACTTCAGGCTTGCCATTTTCTAAAACCAAGAATAACATTAGTTTATAGAGATACACTGTTCTTTCTAATCACGATAATTCTTATTATGCTCCCCTCACTACTCCTACCTGAAGCAATGTCCTTCTCTTGTTCTCCCCCAGGAAAGAATATTACTTTTAAAGTACTCTCTGGTAATCCAACAAATTTTGCTTTAGTTGACAAAGACCATAATACAGCACAATTCCAGGGATTCATGAAGGAAGTACTCACTGCATACCTCCAACTTTCACAAGAGATGCTGAAACATTTCAGCTATACAATGCTTAAACATTTCAGCTATACAATGCTTTGGCAGTATGGTTTCTGTGTCATTCACCCCATAGATTTATTTAAGGGGTTCTTCATGACAGACTCCTCAAAATTTTAAGTACTCTTATTCTAAATAGGAAAAGAAATTGAGGAGTATCCTCAGCTTTAATAGCCTGCAGCATGATAAGATTTAGATTTTGACTCAGAGAGGAGAATTATATCTGTGATTTCTTATCAAAATCACAAAATTGCCCAGACTTTTGAACTCTGCCCTGAGGCTTGGCAGAAGTTGTTGTTCAGAGTCACAAACTTCTGTCCTGTATGCGTGGAGTTCCTCTTAAGGAGTTTCCTGTATCTTCAACTATAAAAATGGTGGGATCCTCCACATTATGGCTGAACTGTTCATGGAAGGGCGTAGGGGGGAGTAAGGGCAAGAGACAGACTATTAAGGGATTAAGTTGTTGAAAAGGAATTGGGTCATGAGGCATATGAACTACAATTCCCATGAGACATTGGAAAAGAATCTCCACAATAAAATTAATAGTTTTCATCTGAAAATTTCTTCTTTTTTTTTTTTTCTTTTGCATTTTTGTATTTTCTCAAGGGGAAAGAGGAAATCATTTTCTGACAGGCACTAATTGTTTTCCATTTGATTTTGGCTTGCAAGCAGATCTGAGTTAACAGGGCTAAATGCAGACATTCTGCTATTACAGTGTTATGCTCATTCAACAGTCAGTCTTGTTTTACTTGCAGCAATATGAGTTATACCATATGTGTTTGAAACTGGTAACCAAACAGAGCAGTCTTTCAAGCAACCCTAAGCTAAATTATAAATCTTTTTTGCATCTTTTAAATAAAAAGTAATTCTACAGGCACAAAACGAATCAGTGAAGTACTTGCTGCTTGGGCTTAACAATAGCAGTCTGCCTGAGAAAACCAGTCACTCTAGTAAAAAAAGCTAATACAATTATCCAGTCTGACTATTTTTTAGTATTCTACAGGATTTTAAATTTCATTTACATGTAATGTAACAGAACCATGTAAAATAATTTAAATTAATTGTTTGCATTTTATATAATACTACTATCTAATTATTATTTTATAGATATATTATTTGGTTTATATAGTAGGTACAAACCCTAGCTATTGAACAAGACTTCATTGCTACAATACTCTTGATTGCATTTTTTAATCCTGAATTTCTATATTTCTTGACAAAATCTCACCATAAGAGCAAAATAACTTCTAAAAGAAAATTATCTGGTGTGAGATCTTATGTTTAAGTGATAACTTGTTCATGTCCAAAGCTGCATTGAACTCTCAGAACTGTAAATATCACTTGATCTCCTGCCCTTGCAAAATAATTGGTGCAGAACTAGGGCTAAGTTTCTAGCTTTGCATCATGAGCCCACAACCAGAATCACAAAACTTGGTTTCACAATATACTCAGGAGAAATTTGTACCTGTAGAGATCTCTAGAAGTTCAAAGGCTGGTTAAAAGATCCATCAACTTGATGCTCTTGTGAGAGTGGTAATGAAATGTTATCACCAAATGGGAAACAGGTAGAGAATTGACATGGCTAGCTTGAGGCGACTTGGATGGAAAAGCAGAGTAGAATTTAGCACTTCCCAGCTCCACGTACACTCATTTCTCCTAACCCTGCTGCCTTGCACTTTTGCCATGTTAGTTTAGCATTGTTGCAAAGGCAGCTGTAAACATATAAACCAAACCAAAAAGTTCTCTATAGATTTAGTCAGTTATCCTTTCTAAATGACACAAAACAATTTAGCATACCTACACACTTACAACACAATTCTAAAATCAGGATCCTTTACTTAAAAGCAGTATTTCTATTCCATCTGTGATTAATAATATGTGAGAATAAACAGGCTGGGTGCAAAACTTTTTGCCCCTATCAATACTATAAATCTGCAGCAGATCACAAACTCAAAAGGCCTCTTTTCTGCTGGAGCTGGTTCTGATACAACCCATGGTGGCGGAAAACTCAGAAGAACAGCTGATCTCATGAGATTTTCAACAGTTGGAGCCAACATTTTCAGAAAACAGTTGGCAAGATTTCAGTGCCTTGGAACCTGAATTTTGGTTTAGCCTTAAATTCAGCACAAGCCCAGCTCAGTTCCAACACTTCTGAAAGGTGTGGATACGCAACTAAGTTTTTCACATACACATATCTATCTTGTGTGGCTGTGCATGCGTGCGTGCGTGTGTGTGTGTGTGCGTGTATTTATATATGCGTATCTTGGAAGTGATAGATGGGGATATTTTTTTCCTTGGAGGAATGACTGTTTGTGACCTCTCTCAGTTCATTCAGGATACACCACCGGACTCTTGGAATGCATCACCACCCACATCCCACCATATTTATTGTCACAGGTTCCAGAGGTACCAAAGGGAGTGCAAGTCTTGCCTTGAATCTCAGAATGCAGAGCATATAGCTGTGCCACTACCTCAGCTCTCCATCTGCCTTTTATTATCATTAATATTCAGAAAAAAATAGGATTTTGAAAGGAAAGTTAAAAATCTTTGATGGGTCAAAGCTGTTCTCTTAGAGTGGTCCTGACATCTCTCTTCCCCTTTTCACCCTGCCCAGCAGAATCTTCTCCAAGACTCCTTGTTGGCCTTCAATAAGGACAGTATGTGTTGTGTAGCAGCTGCAAAAGGCCTCACAAATGCTGGCTGACAAGAAGTGACAGCTCTGTATATCTCTCACTGGCACTGACAGCTGACAGATGGATACCACTCACACACAGAAAAAAAGCCCCCAGGATGATTCGCCAACATTACTCTCTGTTCATAGGGGCCACATTTGATTGAGTGCTGCTCAGAATAATAAACCCTTGTCGATCCGTTGCAGAGCCAGTTTGCTCACAGTGTCCTGATTTTTTTCCCCCTGAAACACGTACCAACATACACACAGAAATCTTGCTTTGTTTTTCTCCGCTTAGCTTTGTTTGAGAAGAAAATCTACCTAGCTCTATGCAGCTGCTTGTTAGAGCAAGGGAGCAACGAGTACATAACTTAGCAATACCGTGTTAGGGCTTTGCTGCCTGATAATCCTTCATCCCTCCAGTCTGTTCATTATTATCCTTCACAATGTTTTTCCTCCTTTCCACTAATCAGCCAATCATTGAAAATACTGCTGGTTGGGTTAGTTGGAAGACAGTGCCGTGAAACTGTTCATGGGGAGGATGATGATGCATGTTGGTGCAGAAAAAAAAAGAAAGAAAGGAAGAGAGAAAGTGATAAACAAAAGGAGACATCCATCCATATGGGTAGATAGATCTGAATGGGAAAAAACGGGAAGGAGAAATACACAGTTTCTACATCCATGGTAGCTGATGAGTTCAGTAATTTCTCTGGCTTTTTGTTCCATTTCCTTGTTCAAACTGTTTAATTACTAGACTCCGTAGGTGGACAGCTTTTGCCAAAGTTGATCTGCAGTATGAAAGCTAAGTCATTGTCCCCTTTAGAGAGACTTGAAATAAGTAACATGAAGGAGTTACACCTTATTTAAGGTGTAACTTTAAGCAATTTAAGTCACCAGTATAAAATCTGGAGGCTGGAAGGGGTTCAAGATGTCAACCATGACTGAGATGAATGAGAAGAGAAATCTTAATTCTCATTATTAGTGATGGTTATATCACGTTAAACATTGTCTCTAAAACAATTCCTGCTTATTTTTTGCAAAGATCTTTTAGTCTCCCTTAGTCTCCACTACTGGGTTGGGCAGTGAAGATTTTGTGGAGGAGGCTGTTTGTCCCCAGGAGTCATGAAGGCCCAAGGGAAGAGTGAGGCTGCAGGGGTCAAAACCCGGGTGCTATTTGCTTTGAGCTGTGCCCTCTCATGTCCCTTGGCCCCTAGGACCTGGACTCAAGAGTGAAGCATGGTCTTGTGGATATCAGATGGACACGATAAATGCTAGGATCCAACCAATATCAAGTGAAAGTGAACTCATGCAGATAATACTGCCTTCTGAATGAAGCTCATTGTTTTGCTCTTAAAAATATATCCGAACTTTGTTTTGGCTGATGACGCAGAACACTGCAGAAAAGAGGGCTGGGTTCAACTTTCCTTGTGTTATAATAGCCCTCTTTCATATCTTTCTGAAATGTACAACTGAAGAAACATTATATGCTAATACTTCAGCTAACAATAGCTATTCTACACAGATATGTCTGATATCCACAGAAGTTCCCTGAGTGGGGGTGGCAAGCTGTCTCTAGCTTCAGCAGGGTTTGAAGATTTGCACAATACAATAGGTCCATGTAGCAGGAAAAACCGGAGGTGAAATGTACAACAAATTAAAAAAAAGAAAAACAACTTTTTCTGACAGCATCCTATAGGCCAAAGGATTGCTTGTAGATAATCATGGATTAATTGTGAATGTAAAGAAAGAGACACTTTTTTTTATCAAAGCTGTTGCCTCAGGGCAAACTCCAGTGCCATGAAAGCCGAAATGTTTTCTTTTATCACAGTTCCTTTTCTGGCACCTGAAATTATTTCTTTCATGTCTGATAGTGAGGAACGAGGCAGCATAGCTCCCCAGAGATGAGTGATTGTTACCATGGTCTCTTAGCATATTGGCAGCCGATGTGGCATCCATGTACACCTGTCACTCAAACAGAGCAAAATGCAGATGTGGCACAAAAACCTGAGCTCACTCACTTGGAAGCCTCCCCTGCTCACCGTGCACACACACCCCAAAACACACACGTCTTCCTGAGCCCCCCTCCTCCCCAGGACGTGGCTGCTTTTCAGCCTACACATATGTGAGTGCACTCAGACGTTATCAGGCCTGTTTAATGCAATGAACCTGCATTAGCATTTCTGCAGGGCAAACACAAATAAACAGAAATGTGCTGAAAAAAAAATGTTTCAAACAAATTCCTTTGCAAGTCAGGCAGAGAGAGAGAGGGAGAGAGTATAGCACACAAATCAGCCAATTTCCTTCATATGGAAGTGAACTAAGACCCTTTTAATGAAGACTCCAAGGCTGGGGAGGGATTGCTGCATAGATGCTTATTTACTTTTTGATTTTCTTCAGGCTTTGGGCCACTCACATCACTGTTATTAAACAGGGCAAGGTGTTGAAAGTGTCAAAAGGCAAGGAGATAAAATTTTATGTTAATCATAGGACTTGGGAGTAATTTCAACCCCACTAAAAGGCCCAGCATACAGGCAAATGAAGGAGACAGGCAAAGCAATTCTTTCAGGAGATGTATCTGGTATGGATGTGGGAAGTGTCTTTGGCTAGGGATAGGAAAAAAACTCTTGGAAGAGGAAGAAAACAGCACATATGTATGGCTCTAAGGTTAACAAACATGTTGAGGTGAACTGGGTTTGCCCATGTGAATGATCTGATATTTTTGGTCAGTGAGACAGAAAGTATAATGCAAAATGTAATGCGAACCCTCTCTTTCCCTCTCTCTCTTTTTCAAACAAATTGCCAATTTAGCTCCTGGGCTAAAGTAAATAGCGCACTGCCATTTTTTTTAAAGGGAAATATGACAAGGAACCCGAATGCGTTCATCTCAAATTTGTAAATCCATTGCTTTATTGAACCATTTGTCCATTCTTATAAGCTGATTTATAATAACTGTAATGTGATTCATCATGTCATCTTGTAAATAAATGTGACACTTCATTAAACACAGTAATCAAATTTAAGCAGTCCCACTTTCATGCTAACAACTGAGACCTTTACGATTCTATTGCTCTGAAGATACTCCTACTCTAATGAAAGTAGCATCAAGCAAAGAATAAAATGTAGCAGAGGTAGATTTTCAAGAGGAGTGATGAAGAAATAAATACACTTTTAGTAAGTAGCCAGTAATGAAATTAGTAATGGCCTGAAATTTACTGTAACAATGGTTTTACAAGATACTCCTGTTGGGATGTTTTATTGTCACTAAGGAATGGACAGTTTGAGCATCTTGGAAAATCTGTTGTAGGATTAACAAAATCCTTTTAGAGCCTGAATCTCAGAAAGAATTTTTTCATGCTATTTTTGTGTTTGCCATCTGGAATGACACTGCAAGCTGGCAAACACAAGAATAATGTGAGATATTTCCATCGCATAGAGTTAGCTATGGATTCATCAGGGAATGTAAGCATCTGAACATCAGTCAGATACCCAGAATTATCCCAGCTTTGACCTGCTTTGAGGAATCAAGCAGACCCTCTATTAAAATTAATGTCTGCTTTCTTTCAGGACATGGTCACCTCCATCTCCCGAGTGATGGGTGTTTGAATCAAGGAAAGCTCGAAGAAGTACACATGGGGAAGTAAGCACAGAATACAACTTTTCTGTCTTGGTTGGGAGTGATTTAACATGTTAGCAATTCTGTGTTGTGAGCCAGATTTGCAGGTGAAGTAGATCACTATGAATTACCTTGGTTGAGGATTTGGCCTACAGTCCTTAATTATACCCTCTATTGATCAGCTTTAAGGAAAAAGATTATTTCCATGGCCCTCCTCTCATACTGGTACTATTCTAGAAATGAGCATGTAATTCAAGATTAGACCATTTGGGCTTTCAAGCCAGGAATTTGGGATGAAAAAGCAAGCAATGTAGCTGGGTTATTTTAATCAGCATTATTAGAACTTTGGTGCTCTACAAGGCAGAATCTCTGCTTCCTATTCACATGACTCTTCCATCCCAGTTAGGTGGAAGCAATCATGACACTGAGAAGCTGAGACACATTTCAGTTGCAGCCTGGAATATCAAATGCATGAATGTATGCTCTTGTATAGCTTTACTGCTAAAGTCTGATTTAGTTTTCCAAACAAAATTGGAGTCTTCTAAAATTGAAGACAGCTAAAGATAGCATTTTAAGCAGACTGAAAGAGAGCAATGGGAACTGCATGAAAGACAGTCCTCAGAAACAGAAGTGTTGAAAGGTAGTGAGGGCTGCACTCCAAAATGGAAGAGCCCTAAGTATACAGGCACGATAGAAGATGCCAAGGAAATTCAACTCCAGTAGAAACTAGGGAAGATCTATCACTGTCTGTTAGAGGGTGCCCAGCACTTTGAAAGATCCGTATGTTAAACATCTAGCTTCATATTTCTAGTGAGAGAATGGAGGAGGCTTCTGCACTGAAAGTGAGAGTCTGACAGGCAGAGAGGGCCAAAAAAGATGAAAGTGTCTGCAACCGGAAAAACAAAATATGGGCAAAATTATGAAACAGCAAAGTAAGAGAAAGGAAAGGAAGAAGATTGTTTCAAGTCTGTTCAACACAGAAAATTTTGCTAGAACAGGAAAACAAAGAGAATGTACTTGAAAAATTTAATCTAAAAGAAATGAAATCACCTTCTGTGAAGACATAAAACTATCTCTGAACTCCACCAAAGTTTATAGTTCAGGAATAAAAAATGGATGGAGTGGATCTTGGAGCTCACCTGTTGTAACACAAGCATCCTCAAAAGGAACAAAGAGGTCCTGGGATGGTGTGATAAACAGCATTTGCTAAATAGCCTGTAGCTAGGAAGCACTCTTAAGGAAATGTGTGAACAGCCAATCTCAACAAAGATATTAGGGATGACTTAATTTTGTTTAAGTCATTAAAGAGCCAAATCTTCAGAAAGGATTTGGTATTATTTGGATTGAATCTGAGAATTGTTCTCACTTGCATTGTAGCACTTTGATATACCTCATAGAGAGGAACAGACATATGTTCCCAAACATTTCAGTTCCCAAATTTCAGTTGTAGTGTTTCTAGGTGTTTTTTGGAGCAATGATCTTGTAATTGTATTCTTTACTGAAAAATTGATTTCAAGATGTCTTCTATCAGCAGAAAAATCAAGCCCAAATATTTGAAGTCTAATCCATAATCTTGGCTAGCTCAAGTGTGCCTGCCACTTGCTAGTGCTACTCATTATCATGTGAAGTATTCCTGCTGCATCGGTCAGTTCTGGCTGCCAAGAGCAGGTGAATGTTGATGAGAAAATATGAAGTATCTGGTGTGAAAGACTTAGCCTGTCCTCATGTTGTCTTCAAGCAGTAACTGGATTCTGCATTATCAGGATTTACTGTTATGTTCATATGTTTTGAAGGAGCAAAATTACCAGATGCATATGGGTACATCTGTAGCGAATGGAGCAATTTCTAGAATGAAATCCTGTAATTCAGAGATCCAGCTACATAGAGGATCCATAGCATTGAGATGGGCACGCAGATTTCCTCCTACAATAAGTTGAGGGGACTAAGAAATGGGATCCACAAGACCTCAGAATGGGATCCACAATAGCAGCCATGATGTACAGGAAAGATAAGCAACATAGGAAGAAAATTAGGAAATGCAAAGAACCCAGTAAGGCATGGACTGCTGGGAAGTGTTTCCACTTCAGCCTATATGTATATACAAACCATACAAAGTTCAAAAAGGGAAAGTACCACATTCTTCTTCTTTGATGGGTCAATCCTTGATGTACGGACAGACTGGGGAATGAGATGCTGGAAAGCAGTGCTGCAGAAAGGGACCTGTCAATGGAAAGTTGAATCTGAGTCAGCAGTGCCTGGCAGCCAGGAGGGCCAAGCGTGTCCTGGGGGGCATCAGGCACAGCATCACCAGCCTGGCAAGGGAGGGGATTGTCCCGCTCTGCTCTGCTCTGCACTGGGGCAGCCTCACCTCGAGTGCTGGGGGCAGGTTTGGGTGCCACAAGATAAAATATTTAACTATCAGAGAGCCTCCAAAGGAGGGCAGTGAAGATGGTGAAGGGCCTTAAGGGGAAGCCATATGAGGAGCAGCTGAGGTCACTTGGTCTGTTCAGCCTGGAGGAGGCTGAAGGGAGACCTCATCTCACTCTACAACTTCCTTGTGAGGGGAAGAGGAGGGGCAGGCACTGATCTCTTCTCTGTGGTGACCAATGACAGGACCTGAGGGAATGGTCTGAAGTTGCATCAGAGGAAGTTTAGGTTGGATATTAGAAAAAGGTTGTTCACCCAGCGGTTGGTTAGATGCTGGAACAGGCTCCTCAAGGAAGGGTCACAGCACCAGCCTGCCAGAAGTTCAAGAAGTGTTTGGACAATACTTTCAGGCATGTGGTGTGACTCTTGGGGCTGTCCTGTGCAGGGCCTGGAGTTGGACTTGATGATCCTTGTGGGTTCCTTCCAACTCAGCTTATTCTGTGAAATTCTGTGAAATATACTTTTTCAGCAGTATAACATTTTACTTATTCTACTGTGCCTAGTAGTTGGCACACTTGGACCAGACGTAACCTCAAATTTAATTTCTTCTTCAGCCTGAGGGTCTTCATAGAATCAAAGAATTGTTGGGTGGGAAGGGACCTCTGATCTTATCTAGTCTAACCCCTTCATTCAAGCATGGACCTCAAGTTCAAGTTGCCCAGGACCATGTCCAGTAGGGTTTTGAATACCTTCAAGAATAGACACTCCACTACCTCTTGAGGCAAACTCTTCCAAAGTTTTACCATCCTCACAGTGCAAAAGTATTTTCTTGTATTCACATTAAATGTTGCTGTATTTGACCTAAAAGCTCCCCAGCTACTCAACTTCTTGGAACCTTTAATTGTGAAGTGACCAAAAACCCTCTTAGCACCTGCCATGGTGGTGGAGTTTAGGGTAATCCATGGGGGGCTAATTTTTATGGAGAAGCTGATCTATAACAGGACAGGACTCCCAGTACTGCAAGCAATGAGGGCTGAATGGACAATGGTCATTAATTTGGGACACATGGGAAGAAAAGTCTGGAAAAAGAAAATCCCATGGCTTTGCTCTTTAGTTCTGGAATAAATGGACAAGTCAAGACAAACTTAAAAGATCCAGTATACTTCAGAATCACATCCCAAATGATAAGGAGTGCAAAGTCCCTCTCAATGTGCCATCCTAGTTTTGGCAAAAAAGGTGGTATTGTCCTTTCTTTGACAAACCATTTCTATTTTCATTTTAGAACAGATTTCTAGTCTTCTAAGATGGAGAGACAAGGAAAATGAAACACTTCATATCGATCTGTGAGTGTAAAGGCATCTTTATATACCCTCTCTACCTGAAGAGGTAAAGTCAATATAACACCTAATGCAAAGCTTCGACAAGGTTTCCATTGGCTTGCAAATCATTTGTTTTCCTTCAGTCCTTAGCTGGCCTCTCCAGTAAGTGCCAGCCAAATTCAGCAGACAGTAAATCTGTGCAGAGTGTAGAGCACCCATTAGAAAAAGAAAAAACCCCATCTGACCCTTTCCAAAGGAACTTTGAAAAAAAAAAGGTATTAAAACATCCAATCTACTTTTTAATTCTTTGTCTTTGATTTATTGTTACATAATCTAGAGGTCAAATCTATCATTCCTGCTCTTATATTGTTGCCTTTCCCTGGTCTTAAAATTAAGAGCTAAACACGGTTGAAGGAAAAAGGATTTTTTACCTTGGTATTTATTTAAGGATCCTTAAAGTTGCATCACTTTGTCCAGGTGGAATGCACCAAAATGCACAATAGATCACATATACAATTTATAGGCCTTGCAAATTAGCATATCTATCAAAGATTCCGCAATGAGAGACTTGAATGAATCCCCCATCCCGAGGAATTCCCCCCTGGATAGGCCTTTCTTAGTTTACAGGATGTGTTCTAGAGAGGACCTTGGTTTCTCAGGATGGCGTAGGACTTTCTGGCCTCCCACCGCAAGGCCTCCAGGATGTTTGGTCTCCTGGCTTAATGGAAAATGAGGACTATGCTAAGTGTTCGGACTTAAGGAGTTACAGGTGTGCATGCTAAAAGCACTGGGAATACATAAAAGCTATATTAAAGGGTATATAAAAGGGGTATAAGAGAAAAGGCAAAAAAAAATCACCATGACATCAATAGCAAACTAGCTAAATCCACCAGTCTGGGTATTACAGCAAGGAAGCTTGGTATCTCTGCTTGTCCAGGAAAAGGGGATGAGTATATAGAATAGATGCAGTAAAAAAAAGGATCCAAAAAGTCCACAAATTAATTATGAAAGAATTAGGACACACTTATTTCATTAGGTTTTATTTTTTTCTTTCAACCAACTGCTAACTAACTTTTCAACTTCTGTACTCATCTTGATGTTCATTAAACCAGTGACTGGCACTATTCCATATCTGGCTGTCAAAGTGCAGAGAAATATAGTCATAGGCTGACTGAATATGCATGATGCTGTCAAGCATTGCTACTTAGTGGCATTAATATTGCTATCATTTACTGTTTACATATTTAATGACCTTATTGATATTATACACAGTACTACTAATTATAAGACAATAAACATAATTTATGAACAGTTTATAAGGAAATGTGTAATAAGTGATTAGTGGCAATACTTGAAATAGTTGCAATTTTTGTGTGTGAGTACCATGGATGATTTTAGATTGATATTATTGTCGTATAAATCTGTTTTGATACTCTTAGATATCAGAAAGTGACCTATATAGAACCATTTTTGTCTTCAGCAGAGAACTGATCAAAGCTATAATTATGGTGTGATTACCTCGGTTTTACCTCTAGTTAGTGAAGAAGAGAGTAAAGAAAAAAGAAAATAAAAAATCTCTCATAAATCAAATTTTTCAGGTTCTGGCAGTTCTAGTTTTTTGTCTGGCTGCACATTATTTCTTTAGCTAGAACTTGAGGAGTCATAGGCGATGTTCTAAGATGTGCTGACCATTTTCTGACTATCCTTGACTTTTAGTACATGACCTATTTTCCCAAAAAGAAATCTTTTCCAAAGATTGTGTAGGCTTTAAGTGCCTAAACTCACTTTGATAGTAGCTCCGTGCTGCATCTTCAGGAAATACTGCCGATTTGATGTTAACCACCTCAAATCTGACATAGGAATAATGGCAGTGACCCTCAATCCTGGGTCAGGTCAGAGTCGGTTTGCTCAGTGAGAATCAGGACAATTTGCAAGAAGAGATTTTGGAAGCATGCCATAGGTGAGCTGTCTCTCCTTGTCTTCTCTTCTTGTACTCTCCAGGACAAGGACATCTTCTCTCTAAGCCCCAAGGGACTCACAGGAGATACCCAGCAGGTGCAGTCTGGCTGCAGCCTGTGCTGTCCTGTGTCCTGCTTGTACAGCCACATTTGCAGCACCAAGTCCTGTATGGGTTGCAAAGGTCATGGGAGAAGGAGAGAAGCCTTTGTGCTGCTGCCAGGACCAAAGCACCTGGTTTTAAATTAACTCAGAAATGCCAGTAGGAACAACAGACCTGAATTCTTCATAGACATACCCAAAACAGCTTCCCCATCAATGTTCACTGCTTCTATCTTCTCAGCCGCAGGTAGTGCTAGCTAGTAAAAACTATGTATTTCTGTGTGAAATGATATCATTGAACACTATTCTTTGTAAAGAAAACTGTAGAAGTTTGAAACTTTCACCATAAACACTGCACATTTTGAGAAATATGCTTCTTCTAGAAAGAGGAGAAACTCTTAGCAGCAGCATGCACATTGAAATCATAAAGGAAGAAGGACTGATCCTGTCAATCCTTCCATAATGCCTTTCATTTCCTACCTGTTGCTGCTTGCACAGATCTGGTTCTTAATATACTTTAACATGAGTGGTGACCTGTGGGAAACGCCCAGAGAGCTACATATTAGGATTTTTTAAAGGGTGTCCTTTTTTTCCTTTCCTGACAGCGGGGTGGCTAGGACTCAGGACTTCATTATGTAGGGAAAAGTCCTGTAACTACTGAAATCAGAGTCTGTAACACAACCAAGGTATTAAAGTGTCTTTATATGGGGGAGGAGGGGAGGGAAGTAATAGAGCAGAAGTTTTTTTAAACAAATACAAACATATCAGCACAGAATTCTATCTTCAAGATCAGTGCTAAAAATCAAAAGTAGTAAAAGGAGAAAGAAATAAAGGAGAAAGACAGAATGAATAGAGGACCAGGAAATGAAAGAATAGAAGGAGAACAGAAAAGGAACACAGACTTGGTATTGAAACTGAATGGAGAAAGCACAAAATGAAAGATATAATAGAGGCCTATTTTTATACTGACATGAAAAATTCATCTTGGTGAATTTTTCAGCAATTGTGAATTCAAGAGTGTCCACTAATTTCTGACTTTAAGTGACAGAATCAGCATGTGATAAACTATGTTATGCTCATTCATATGCATATAATTGTCAGAAATTTATTTAGTAGAAAAATAAAGAGTTATGTGTGTAGGATTAGCAAGGGTACTTCTGCAAAGGATTTAGCCAGAAAAAATTCTTTTAAAATCTAAAAGAACATTAGAAGATAAACTGAATAGGAAACTTCTTTCTGAACTAAATTTCTTGGAAAACATGGATCTGACCTTCCCTCCTCTCTTTTGAGAATTACAGACTTATCATGATTTACTTCATTGACATATGCTCTGAATGGAACTGGTTATATTTGAATGTAAGTGTAATTATATGTAAGTACTATAATTTTATCACCATGATGCTACAGCTATTGATTACAGATAATTGTCTGAAGTCTACAGATACGGTTGTGTAAGGCTGACAGCTAGTATAATCTGTTGGGTGTCATCTCCTTGTGCTATTGGAGGAAAATGAAATTAGACTTTAAGAACACCACCCCATTTCAATAGATATCTGAAACACAGAGGGCCATTATCTTATTGCATACTTTCTAAAGTGAGAAAATATAAACTTGATTCTGGAAAGTGCCTGTAGAACTATAAACATGAAAACTATTTTAGTTATTGTCTCTCAGTGTCTCAGATCAAATGAATGAAGTTCCCAAAAGGTATTTCTGTCTCCAAGGAAGGGAAGCCATTCCTTACTTGGTGTCATTATTTCTAAGAGAGATTATACAGGGAAAATTCTGCTTCTCTTACTTCTGAATTGTCTTCAGATTTGTCTCACACCTCTGAAGTTACAACCTTCTTACATTTCATGTAAAACATTTATAAGTGAGTTTGTTCCTGCAGATAGAATTCAGTTAACCAATACCTCAAAAGGTGAATCAAAACATTTTGAAGTTTGCAGTTCTGAGTCTTTGTTTATATTTGTTTTGCTGAAGTTTGAAATGCAAAAAATGAAATGTCAAGATATTCACAAAAATATCCCTCTTTCTGGGCAATTCTAAGCTTCTATTCCCAAACTAGCCAGATTGTCCTCCTGATATGTGAGCTTCAGCACATTGTTCTGAGAAGATGAAAAATTTTAGAAATGTGCTTTTACTTTCAAAAGCAGCAGAAAATCCTTGATGCTGACTGTACCGTGAAAATAAAGCAGGACATCTGAGTAAAACAAGACTATTTCTGTATGAGTTTCCCCACTGTTTTGTAATTGTACTCAAAATTGGTGGAAACTGGAGAAACAGGAAAAAATCTGAGGTTGAAGAGAGAGAAATTTGGAGACAAGAAGTAAGCCTCAGGACAGCTGAGCACAGCTCCTATTGAAATAAAAAGACAAATGAAGCCTTGTCATATCATCCCAACAGATGGGGTTCACTCACAAGATGCCTCTCTCACTAAACATGAATTCATAGCCAGGCCCATCATGACCCCACAAAACAAGTTCTAACTCATGAGAGCAGGACAATCAAAGAGTGTCTGGGCTTCAGACATGGCTGGTGTACCGGGGGCATTGGTGAAAAGCTGCATACATGTGTAATACATATTTGTTCCTGTAAGGATGTCTGCTATCTATTAATTAAAGGGTTTGTCGTTTCGTTTCGACCAACATACCTGGCTTCTGTTCATTATTCCTAGTAATCTCTTAAAAGAGTGACATAGCCAGCACTAAAGTATTAGTTATATACTGCTTATGTCTCAAACAGAGCCTCTTCATGAGTGTTTCAGCAAGCAGAGCAGTCCTGGTGCCAGGCAATCTTCATAGAATCATAGAATATACTGAGCTGGAAGGGCCCCATCAGGATCATTAAGCCCATCTCCTGTTCCTGTGCAGGACACCCCATGAACCACACCATGTAGCTGAAAGCGTTGTCTAAATGGGGTCTCCTCTCAGTCTCCTCTTCTCCAGGCTGAACAAACCAGGGGACATCAGTTGCTCTTCATTTGGCTTCCCCTCAGAAACCTTCAAAATCCTTGTGGCCCTCCTTTGGATGCTTTCTAATAGTTTAACATCTTTTTTATATTGTAGCACCCAAAACTGCACACAGGGCTTAAGGTGAGGCCGCCCTGGTGCAGAGCAGAGCGGGACAATCCCCTCCCTTGCCTGACTGGCCATGCTGTGCCTGATGCCCCTCAGGACATAGCTGGCTCTCCGGGTTGCCAGGGCACTGCTGACTCAGATTCAACTTTCCATTGACCAGGACCTCCAGATCCCTTTCCATGGCACTGCTCCCCATCCTCTCATTCCCCAGCCTGTCTGTACATCCAGGCTTTCCCTGTCTGTTGTAGGTTACAGTGTAAGATGTAATGTAGTATCTTATAGTATGTATTCTATTATCATCTTCAAAAGCTGTTAAAGCAGGTGGGGCAGTGTTCATTATCTCCTACCATGACTCAAGCCTGGTAACTCCCTCTGGGAGCTATCTCTGTTTAATGGGCCATCAAGGACCCATGGCATGACCCACAGAATTACATCAGCCCATTGTGAGATGCTCTGCCCAAGGGGAGGAGCCAAGCATTCCCACCTGGATATAATCTGGGGTTTGGAACAGCACAAGCAGCCCTTACCTATTGGATTCCCAGAGGACAAGAGCTACCACTAGACCTTCAGGTGAAGACCAGACCCTTTTCTATAGCATCACTGCTTCAACAGGACCACTTCATCGGGACTGCTACCACCACCCTGACTAACAGGGTGTCAGGGTTCTTGTACTATTGCATTTACTTTAATTTTTCTATTAAATTATAATTCTGACTTGCAATCTCCCACTGATTTGTTTTCAAACTAGTACACTGTCCCAGGTACAGAATCCAGCACTTGCCCTTTTTGAACTTCATATTTTTGGTGATTGCCCAGCCCTCTAATTTTTTGAGGACTCTCTGCTCTCGAGGGAGTCGACAGTTCCTCCCACTTTTGTGTCATCATCACACTTACTTAATATTCCTTCAGTCATGTGCCTGAGTCATTAATGAAGATACTGAAGAGCACAGGGCCGAGGATGGAGCCCTGTGGAGCCCCACAGGTGACAGCTCACCAATCTGTTGTCACCCCGTTCACTATAACAGTTTGCACCTGACCTGTGGGCCAGTTGCTCACCCATCACAAGTTGCGTTTATCCAACTATGTTCTGGATATTTTGTCCAGAAGAATACTGTGAGAGACAGTATCAAAAGCTTTGCTGAAGTCCAAAAAACTTGGACACCTCTCTGTGGAGGATCAGCTCACGACCTGGATGTAGATCCTGAGCTTATTGCTTGTCCCCTCACCACTGGTTTTGCATGCCTGGTGCTGGAGGAGAGCTGAGCATGCAGGCTAGCCCTGGCTAGATACCTTCTGTCTTGGTGCTGCTGAGAGAGAAAAGTGCTGGAAGATTTTTTAATCTTGATTTTTCAAGTAAAGATGAATTATTTGTTCTCACATTTGTTATGGAGAAAAAGATTGGTGTTGCTTACATGGCTGAGTTGGTGTGATCTTCAAGCTGTGCATAGCCTGAGCTCCCAAGGTGGTCATCACCTGTTCCTTTACAATGGAGGAAGTTTCCAAGTTCTGGTCTGGCCTTGTTCAGGCCCTTTGAGTGCTAGTGCAAGCAAGAAATAATGATAGCATGATGATGTGTGTCTTTCACAGCATGACATGACCACTGCAGGTGGTGACAGTCCTAAAAACTGGAAACGGCAGCCTTTAAAAGCTCACCAACTTTTTAATGAGACTAGGAAATAGAGCAGAAGTCCATTCCCTGGACGAGGATAGCAACACAAGTAGGAAATGTACAAACCTAACCCTCTCTCTTTGCAGCCTGCAGCTTGGAGTCCTTCAGTACTTCCAACTATGCAGGGAAGAAGCCAGGAACGCCTCCTTTGGGACCACAGCTAATTAGAATATCCCGAAATTCAATGTCAAAACCTGGCCGGAAGCCTTAAAGAGAAATCCCATATAAGAACTAGATTAAAGTAACAGCACAGCCACAGAGAATTTCTTCATTTGGGGAGCTTTCACATTTCAGGGAGAAGGAGGTTTGCTATGGCATGTTTTTTTAATTTGTTTTTTTAGAGAATCTCAATGAGACCACAAAATTGTGGTTTTGTTTGGTTACAAAGCCTGTCACATTGAAACAGGTAAAGGTCAGAGAAAAAGCCTTTAAATCTTTTAATTCTCTTTACTTTAAATTTCTATACATTGAACTGTCTGAAATATACTGATGGAATAAAGCAAAAACATATTTCGTATCTTCAGTGCTGCTTTTCTCTCTAATAGAGTGGCAGATTGTGGAGGGGGTCATATTGTTGCCAAGTATGCTTATGTTGTAAATAATAAAATTCCAGCAAAAGCAAGGGACTGGTCATGCAGAAGACTCTAAATGCTTCCTACCAGTATGGTGAATCCCTTCTGCTAGCAATCATTTGTAAGCTATTTATAAATGCTGTTTTCTTCTACTTCTAAAATTTGTTTTGTTTATTGCAGTTGTAGGCAACACCAATTAATATCTAAATTAAAAATCTGGAATACTACTTTATGGCAGCATTATAGCCCACTTTTCTATGGTGCTTCTATACATTTAAATTTAAGCCCCTTTTGAAAAAGACAGAATTGTGCATTTGTTTAAGATGAAGCATGTGACTGACTGTGTGGCTGGACATGGGGAAGGACATGATAGCATATCAGTCAGAGGTTAGTCACACGCTTGAAAACACTCAGGGAAGGATTCATCGCTTTTCAGAACATGAGAAGTGCAAAGGTTACAAGTAGGCAAATACCAGCTTAGTATTTTAGATTGGACATTTACATCAGCACTGGTATTTCCCTTTAAAAAAATTCTTATTAGAGTGTTTTATCGAGACCTCTTTTTATGAGACGTTAATAGAGTCTTCATAAAACCGTGGGTTAGTTAAAAACTTGCCTTAGATGACGGTGTCATTACTGGTGGGCCCATGCTGCTCTCTTGGCATTCATCAGCTGGAGGCAAGTGGGCTGTCTCATGGGGAGTTGAGAACTTGCAGGTTATCACTTTGATTAGCTGCTGTAGGCAACTGGTGGCTACTGTAATTGCCTCCACAAGTCTGAAATGAATATACATTTCCTCTGACAAGGAAACAGTAGGAATATATGCCTAGTGGAAGCTTTAGGTTCCTATAATGCCATGGAGATCAAATTAAAAAAGGAGAGAGAGAACCTGTTGCTATCACACTTCATTAATTAAGTATCAATTTTAAAAAGACTGTGGCATTGACAGGTTTGGGACTGGCTGCTGATACTGTTTGGCAGAGACAAATTTTCAAGTGGCTAAATGTGCAAGCCTTATTAAAGATAACAATAATGCTGTAATCAGGAGGCTGCCTCTTTAAAATATTGGTTTAAATTACGATGTACAAAGTCAGCCTAATGATTTAAGTATTTTACATAGTTATTTTAGAGTAGTTCACTCATTAGCAGCCATGTAGGCAGCACTAGGAGCAGGCTGCCTAGTGAGAGGTGTGGGGAGAGGAACAGAAGGGGAGCAGAAACTTTTGCACAGCTCAAACAGTGCAGGTCTGGGCTGGAAAGAAGCAACTCAGGGATGTCAGGGGAAAAATGGCAAACCGGGAGCCAAAACTGCAGCTGAGATCCAAACAGCCTCCACATTCATCTTCTCTCCCAGTTTTGATTTACATCAGCATCCTATGTTGTTCTCCTATTTCTTTTCCTTCTTCAGAAACCTTCTGCCTGTTTCTTTGGGAGATGTGCCAACTGTCGGGCCTTGGCAGTAGAAAAAGTGAAGGAGCTAAGCTCCTGGCATCTCCATCTTCTTGAAACACTGTGGTTATGTGAGCTGAATGGCAAATGCTGGATCAAGGTATTTCAAGAGGGGGCTGTCTGGCCAGCCCCACTGCCACTGAGACAGACATCCCCGCGCGATGACCATGATGTGCTGGGAAGCGCTCGGGGGAGAAGGCGCAGCGGAGGAGACCTTCCCTGCTCTCCTACAGTCACCAGCATCACCTGTCAAAGAGCTGTCTGCCTCCAACCCACAGGGACAGAGGAGTCCCTGGGCACCTGCCAATGGGTCAAAACCTCTGCGGGTTTTGGTTCAGTCCCACTTCATTTTCTGCTTTGTGCAGATGCATGTGCTGGTTTATTCATCAGCAGCATTTTCCCATCCTGAAAATTATCTGACCATTCCCAGTCATGCAGCAGTCCAACAGTATAGAGGGATATTGAACAATGAGTCCAATGGGCCACATTGTTTTGTCTTTTCCAAAAGCGCAAGCCCATAAGACGCAATGAAGCTGCACCTGTATCATCAAGAGTGAAATTTGGCCAAGTGCTTCTGAATGAGGAAAGAAAAACAATAGATTGGAGGGCACTGATATACTTTTGTTTCTTGTTGCTAATATAGCTGCCATTAATACTTTTGAGAAAGACAGGGTGAGAAATGAAAAAAAAAAATCCCTAAAATCAGCTTTGATATCAGTTTTTAAGCCATTGCATCATCCTGGGGATTTATCATATCATAGCTCTGGAACTGAACTTCAGATATTTTACAAGGAGAAGATTTTATTAAAAGCATTATGTTTTCATATAGAAAAACTTGAGTGGAGTCTATATTCTTTCTCTTTTCTCACAGGAAAACAAGTTGAGTATTTAGCAACCACATACTTCAGGATAAAAGTGGTGTGTGTGCTTTTCACACATTTTCTGCATAAATATTTTGAGGTTCCTGTAAAACAGGACAACTGCTTTTTTTATTCTTCATGAATCAGCCCCTATGTTTGAAACAAATCGTTGCAGCAACAAGGAATGACAGCATGACAGCCTAGTAGGTTATTAATGGGAGTGACAGCCTGCAAATCAGAAATCATGGCAGTGCATCTGTATGAACAGCAATTTGTGCTCAGTTGAATAACCAGGAAATCCAGAAAATCAGAAAAGGCTGGGGGAGAAGATGAATCAAACAGAAACATTTTTAGATAACCCAAACTTTCTAGAAGTAATTGGAACGTCAGGGGAAGAGCAACATTCAAAACTTTACTAGTACAACTACTTAGGTTCACATATGTTTGCTTTAATGCCCACTAAAGACCTAAAATTAAACAAAAGAAATTAGGTAAAATGTAAAAATGTTGAGGGATTTTTTAATCTGTTATAGCAATATCAGGCAAATGAAACTGCAGCCTATTTAGCTGCTTTATCATATTTTGTGAACAAATTTTATTCACTATATATTCCAGACAGTAGAGGTCTGTGAGATGAATGTTGCAAACTTTCCACAAAGAACAATCTCTGTATAATTATAAATGCAGGTGTTTTGGTTTTTCTACTCTCTAGTTCAGTTGTTCTGTATAAGAAAACAGTGAAAAATCAAGTATATTTTGTTTTCTTTTGGAAGGAATGAAGCAATGTAAAGTACAGGTTTGCATGTTTCCAGTCTTAGTTTACGTATAAGTTCATGGGGAAACTCTTTATGTACATATAGATGTAGAGTTAAATTGTCCACACAGATGTTTTTAGCTTTTCTAGATGCTGCTGAAATTCTCCTGATGGGCATCTGAACCTGAATTTACTGTTTCATTTTTAATGGGAACTGATCTCAGTCATCAATAACTTTTTGTGTACTTCTCAATAATGTCAGTCTTGATCTTTTCATGATCTGAATGAACTCAAAAAAGGGTTTCAGTTACATAGAAATTGCTGTAAGTGACCACCCAAGATCAGAGTTCATAACATTTCTGACTTCAGTCCCAGTACAGAAAGTGGAAAATTTGGCAGATCTAACCCCCAAATTGAGGTTTCTGCAACATATTGACTTTAAACTTGTGCATCTCAATTCAGATTTCACCCTTTCAATTAGTGTCAGTTGTTTAACCTAAGGGATATCAATCCCCCAGTGCTACATTCCAGCCATATTATTACTTGGGCAGCAAAACTTTACTTTGATTTATGTGTTCGCTGAGGACTGCAACCTGTAGGAATATCGTCTTTTTGCAGATCCTTGTTAAGCACAGTAATCTTGCTTTATTACTGTACTGGGGTTGCTAAAAGTGGGAAAACCTGAACAAGGCAAGGGCAAAGGAGGTCCTACATTTAGTGAAGAGGGAAAACAGCTCTACTCACCATGAAGAGCATTTTCCTGATCATCAGGTCATCCATACCTGAAGCATAAACTTTCAGTGCTCCAAAGGAAGGGAGACAAGACCACATGTAGTCAGAAGCCCCATATCCTAATTATACATTCCTCCTCAAAGCAGTAAACTATTCCCTGCTTTGTCTGCCTGTTTGATTTTGGTATAAAAGTTAAAAAAAAAGTATCTGATAAATCTGAAAAAACCATTTTAGTTTGTGGCAAATTGGCTT